>WAAG01088329.1:10790-35002 GCA_013390105.1 Tichodroma muraria | reverse complement strand
GGCTGGAGAGAGAGGGTTAATAGATTCCTCTCTCCATCCCTCGGTCTCATCAGGGTTAAATCAGTTCAGAGTAAACTCCACTCAGGAAGCCATCCCCGCCCGGTCTCAATGGCGTGATCTCTCGTGGCTCCGGGACAGCCCTGAGGAGCTCTCCCAGCAACCATGCTGCTGGAGAGGGGAGCTCGAATTCTATCAGCCAGATATCAGCAGCCGTGGCTCTGATCTTCGGTCTTTTTTCCTCCCTCCCCAGCCGCGTCCATAGCCAGCCCGGCCCCCGCCAGGGCTCGGGGCCTGGCAGGGCGGGGGCCGGGTAGCAGTTGTTACCTTTGCTCCAGCCGGAAACCAAGAGAGAGCTGGTTCCCGCGTTTGCATTTAAAAGGTGTATTCACAAAGGCGTACCCACGCTTTCATTGGTTTTATCAAGAGTCAGTAATATACATTGGCCAATCACGGCCAAACTACTACAATATCATAGCAAGTTAATTATCCCACTGTTCAGGAAGCCAGATTTTTCCTCTGAAAGAACTCATCTCACACTATTTTAGTCAAATGTTTCCAACTAATACCTTGATATTCCATGAAAGGTTAAAAATATGGCAGTACCTAAAACTGAAGCTACTTATTAATACACCATGATGTAACAGCCAGAGCCATAACCTTGATCAACTTTCTCACTTGGAAATTGACATCATATTCAAGCGAGGTGCAAATTGCTAAACAGAGTGTTGATATTTATATTGAGTGCAAGGTAGCAAAGAATCTAGTCCAGTCTGCTTTAGGTAAAAGACACAAAATAATGAAACTGAAAATGACGCTATATGTCTTGAAATCAAACAATTTTTGTTATATAATCAACAGTGCACTGAAAACAGCATTGCAATCAATCATGGTAGCCGATATTCCTAAAATTTTGCTCACATGGGTAGTTTTCCAACATTTCTACTGTTCTGTTAAAATTAATGGGATGATTTAGCTGAGCAATAGCTGATGGAAACAGGCCTCTGGTTTTTATTTGGATTTTCTCCTGGGATGAAAATACAAGCAAAAACCAAAAAAAGCCTCATTAAAAAAACATTGATCCTTTTGGGTTAACACTTAGTACTGCTTAAAATGCCTTGCATTGGCTTGGTGAACAGCTTGATGCTTCCATAACAACTGTATAATAACTTAAGAGGTAAGGGCATCTAAAACTGATGTGTTGCATACATAAAGATGAAATAATTAATGGTTGTTAGTTCTTGGTTTTTTTTGTCCTTCCTTTCTTCAAAATCTCTTTATCTACTTTCTTTTGAAGCACATTCAATTACTCCATTGGACAATAAACACTGGAAAAATACAGTCAAGATGCATTCTGTGCTGAGAAAATTACTTTTCTAAATACAGAATCTAGTAAAGACTCACTAAATTCATGATAAAATAATTTTGTAACACTGGATTTTTATCTCTTTAAGCAGGTGATTAGAGTATAGAAACATCCAGACTACATAGGCTGCTGCAGGCAGGCATTGTCTCCTCTCCCGTGTGGTTGCTCATCCTGAAGCAAAATCCTGACCTGTCTTTCCTCAGTGGGCTCACTGTGAAAAATGTTAAGCAGAAGATTTAGACTCTGGAATTTGAATTTGGCTTTCTGAAATCCTTACTTTAAGACTTGTTGCACCTCTGGAGGTGCTGAGCACCCAGGAGATCCAGCCATATTCTCTCTTACGCCCACCCAGTATCACAAGATATTATTACTTCTTCGGTACTGTGGGCTTTTATAGAGAAGGAGGAAAGTCTCAAGCATAAATTGTATTTAAAAATTACAACATATTCAATTATATTTCTGAGGATTTATCATTGTTTTCTAAATGCTCTTATTATCAAATCTTTCTATGCCTTTTGTTCCTCTGTGGACTCGTATCTGGCAAAAACAGCAACCCTACAAGTGAATTCTTTGAGCTAAAATATAAACTCATAGTTAAGTGCATAGCAACATAGTGAATTTAAAACATATCTTCTCAAAAATGCCTGGAGCATGCACAGGCAATGTTGGGGGAATTAACTGAAAACAAAAGGAACAAACTGATTCAGCAGTATGTTGTTCCTCTATTACAGTTGTCTCAAGTTCATCGATGCTCTACTGGTGTAAGCTGCACTAATTCCACTTTTACTATTTTTAGCTAAAGATCTACTCCAAATATTTTGGCTGCATGTATGGTCTCCTCATATAAGGAGCAACTTTGTGCTATTTTACCTAGAATAGAGTAAGAAATAAAAGAGGACATTTCCTACTTATGTAGCTATGATAATCTCAAGTCTTCTCAGGCTTTCAAGGTTTTCAGACACCAAGTAGAATGTATTTAGATTTGTACATATTCAGAAATCAAAACCCCCTCAAGTACTAATGGCTTAATTTATATTTCATAAAATAAGAAATGTTAGAGTAGGATTTTCTGAGCTGAGTAAACCTTTATCAGCTGTTCTTATGCTTTTGGCATTCTTTGTTCTCATCTCTCTCCCTCAGGGATACAATAAAAATAGCTAACGTTCATTTTATTCCCCAGTTTTTGCATCCACTTTTCTGTTCGACTTTTATCTGACAATCCAGCTTCCATGGTAGCCGGCTTAGGATTTTGATTCCTGCTACCTCTTTTTCTGGAGGCTGTTGATCATACTTTCTCCCTTGCTGTAGGTGTCATCAGATGGCCTTGTGCTACCTCTGGTTGTGTCCTGACTGACAATACAAGACTTGGTTCAAAGGCGAAGGCTTCTCTTCCATTGGGACAACTATTTACCAAGACATGGCAAGGTGCAACTACCGCTCCTAGGATATTGAGACAGAGCCTGACTCCTTAAGACGCCCCTCACCTCCTCCTCATATTCCCTCCCCTAGGCTCCTTGCAGTGTGTCAGGGTGTAGAGGCAATGCAGCTAAGCAGTTATGGCCCAGAAAAGTTTTTTATGCCTGAGGAGGAAGTGAGGAGTCACAGAAAATTAGCAGACAGCAGCCTGGACTTATGTCCTGCAAGAAATTCAGCCTGGGATGTCAGATTTATTATAGGAAATTTATTTGTACTTTGCCTAAAAAGAATAATAGTTTGATATGACCCTGATCTTGTCTATGTCGTCTCTTGTTTTCAACCATCATTTCCTCAGCTAGATTACATTCATGTTGGATGTACTTCCTTCTGTGTCTGGGAGCTTGACTGTGTTTCTGGGTACAGGGACAAATCCAGGCAACATCAGGGCAGGACTCCTCTTCCTTCATGCTTTACTGTCTGCCCAAAGGTGGGGATCTGGACAGAAGCTGCAGCATGTTCTAAGTGGTTCCGACCCCCACATCACACATGCTTTGTTCTCCTAGGTTTAATCACCTCCACCTGGATGGTGGACAATGCTCTGTGCATAATCCAGGTCTTTGTGTTTTCATATTAGTTTAGGCTCAGACTAAATTGAGGACATCTGTCCATTTTCCCTTTTTATGCTATCTTTTCCCCTTCTTCACGCTGCTAACCCCATTATCTTTGACAACACCGGGGATAATCAATAGCCCTTCACATAAAAAGGTCGACAGTGAAATCTTGTTTTTTGTTTCTCTAGGAAACAAAAAAAAATAACAATTAGAAGGTTGTCAATTTTTTCTTTTGTCTGTGATAATCTAAAGGAATAGCCCTGGGATGTTTCAAATCTGGTTTCTTTTAGGGGTGCTTAATTTTCTGACGGTGCAGTACATTGTTCCTGGCTGATTAAACCTGCATAGGACAATGTTTAATGTAAAACCAATCTTAAAGGAATCTGTGACTGTGGAGAGTTGCAATGCAGTACACTACCTCAGAGGTATCCTCCTATATGATTTTATGATAGGCTGTGCTCTCTATTGCTGAAAAGGAAATCTAACACTCTCTGCTCCTCCCTTATCCTGTTCTGTGCTGTCACTCTATTTTACTTGGAGTAAACACATTGCGATCACTACCACAGAGACTTATCATCTGCTTTTATATGCTGGGTGAATTTTCTGCCTTTCAAATGTGTTGAACCTCTTGTTCAAGCTCTTGTTGTGCACACAGATGAGAGCTGGCTCTGGCTCAAGATATGCCACAAAAATCACAGCTGGGATGAGAAGCTGGGAGGGGATAATAAGACTGTCCCTTTTAACGGAGGCAAGCTGATAATTAATCTCATGTTGTATCACGAAACCACGAACTATTAGGCACATCCCAGACACTTTAATGATTGCCCCACAGTTATGGCACTCAGGCCTGGAAGACATCAGCACAATGACACTTTTCAGCTCTTTAAAGCAAATGGCACAATCCCTGTTTTGCAGGCTTCTTTTCCTGTCACATTTACGTGGGTCTTCTTCATCAAGCACAGCAGCTGCAGACACATGTGTTTGTTAGCCACCACCACAGCCATCCAGAGTCAGAAGAAGGAAACAAGTTCCTTTAGGTCACTTAGGGGTGAAGAAGGGGCTCTTAGGGAAGAGCCCCTTGATGGGGATGGAGAGGCAGCCTAAACAGACCTGCAGCCAGATCAGTTGAGTGCCAGTACAAATGCTCTAATGGCTGTGACTGAAATTTTCCAATACATTCAAAATGCAGAGTGATATGAGAAACAAAGAAAGCCATGCTTCATGATGACTCCCTGCCAGATCAAAGCATGGGGAATTAAAAACCTCCTGGAAAAACACTGGACTAAGCAGTGACCAGTTTTACACCCACCTCACTTGTTTTTGCTGCTGCTTCTGCATGTTTCACAGAGAAGTTCTGCTAGCTAGTCACCTTCCCAGGACATGTCTGCCCCTGGTATTGGTTTCCTAAAGTTCTTCTTTTCTACTTCTCAGGTGTTTTTAATATGCCACACAATGGCAGTTACTTACTATACAAACTTCTTTCTTGTTCCCTCCATTTCAATAGGCGGTGAGGGTTATTAAAATTCCTCAAAGGTAAACAAAAGCATGGAAATGCCATTTAAGGTCATTTTAAGTTACTGGTGAGCTACCAGTTGGGTTGCTCTGACTCAGCTTTGTGCCTTTGTAGCAGACACCAACAGTATTGCATATGCTGAGGGCTTATCCAGTGTTGAACTCCATCTCTTTCAATCTACAAGGGTAGAAAACGTAGGGATAGAAGCCTACCGCTACAGGACAGTGAGTGAGACTGAGCTTCTGCATGGATCTGCCTAGAACCTTCCTTACTACGAAATCATTTCAACTCAATAACTCAGGTTTTATTAAAGTGCATAAAAATTAATTTCTTTGTCTTCTTTTAAAAACAGAAAAAAAATCACAATGGTTTTATAAAGAGGTTTCTCCCCAGCTCATTCTGGATTACAAAACATTATGTAATCCTAATTAGTTAACAAACATTACTGTGAATTACCTTTCTCTTCAGCTGACACAAGCAATGCATTATTATTGATACACAATTCCAAAGAATTGTCACTCACTGTCAACTTCTTCCATTTAAGGAGAAACAGCCTCGTCAGACTAATGAATTCAAAATTCCAGTGGCCTAGAAACCTTGAGGGTTTTGCAGCATGACCTTGAGGTTTGGGTTCTGTAATGACATTGCAGAAGTTCCTGCTGATTCTATGTAACTCTGTAAAAGACACACATAAATATTCACAGGTACAAAATCTCTATATCTGATAGACTCTTTATCTCTGATAGAATTTGCAGGTTTTTTACATGACCCACTAGATTTAACAACACTACCTTGATTAATATTATGTTGCAGATCATAGTTAGTGTTGATGCAAAACACTGAAATTAGATTTACCTGGATGTAAATGAGAACAGAATATAAGCTTTATCACAGAAATTTCACTCCTCCCTTTCATGAATTTTCCATGAATCAAGGAATTGATTCCTTTAATCAATGGGGTAAAATCTTGCACCTGTGACATTGAGATGTACATGCTTAATTCTGGCATTCTAGCACACATAAAAATCACTGTCTGAAAGACAAGCTGTGTCTGTATCTTTGCATTGTGAAATGATCAGAGTTTTGTAAGAAAGGAGTGAAAGGGGATAGTTATACCGTCAGAAATCGGTTTTATCTAAGCAATTTGGTGTCACTCATGAGGCAGAGGTTGCATGCATGCATGATTTATGTACTTCCATGTATCAGATCATCCAGATTTCTTTTCATTGTAAAACTGATATTGATTCTCCTGTATTAGTAATACTGACACTGGGATAATTCTGACATCATTATAAAGCATGCACTAATACCTCCTTCCTTAGTGAAACCCTTCTGCTCGGTAAATCACGGAAAGAGTTAGAAGATGAAGAAGACACAGAGGAAAAAATTTTATTAAGACTTAGTAGAACCAGTCAGTGCCCAGTCCACATTCACTGCTAAAGGATACCATATGCTGTATCAGGTAAATTTATTATCAGACAGTAAGAAAGATATCAGTGTGTAAAACTTTAGTTGAAACTGATGGAGAGCAGAATCCATGCAAGAAATAAAAAAAAAACCTTTTATCACCCTTATCCTCCAGTATATTAAATGCATATTTTAGTTGAGAGGTGTATTTCAAGCAAAATGTTGAACATCCCAGAGGAAATGCGAGGTATTTCTTTAAGAACCTGATTCTTCTGGAGGTCAATGACTTTAGTATTACTCATTAAAAATTAAGGGTAGTTATTGACAAGGAAACCACGGAAATTGGTTTATGTCAAAGAAGAATGGCAAATAGATAAATGTATCGGGAAAGAGCCCGGGAGGAAATGTTCTTTGCACAATAAAATTAGATCCACAGGTCACAGATGATTTGTTAGTTTTTTCCAAGTTGTAGAACTGTAATTTATGGAAGAGTTCTCCCAGATTCTTTACTTGCACTACAAAAAAGACTCTTTTTTACTAAAGTGTAAGTTGCATGTGCTCACTAGTGACAACCCACAGATCTGACTGAATTAATATAATCCCCTAAAATCAGAGCACTCCTATCACTGTGAAGGCAAGAGGTGTCCTTTGAATTCTATTTCTATTCTTTTTGGCTTCTTTTTTAGTAAGCCCAGAAAGAGAAATACCTAAAGGGCTGCATAATTTGTTTTTAACGCAGAAAGATATCAGATGTCAGCTATTCAGGTTCTTGAAGTAAGCACATGGCCACTGCCCGCCTGTAATTTCTAGAAACAAGCTTTTCAAAACCTGCAGCTTCCGCTAGTACAGCTCACAAGGTGGGGAAGCTCTGCCTACAGCAAATACCTGCAGCTTCTGCCCAAGCCATGCTCAATCCTGCTGCTGGAGCACGGACATGCCAGCTATGGGAGTGTAGTGAGAGGGTCCCAGACCCTCAGGGTCCTGCAATAAGGGTGTTTGTGAAGGGAGAGAGGGCACTGACAGGAACCCCCAGTAGTACTGGCAAAACTCCTCCGACCCTGGGAGAAGTTCTCTGGCATTTTGAGCATCATAGCTTGCCAATCTCCTGGTTAACCTCTCCAGAGGATAAATAGAGAGATGAAGCATGTATTTTGTGAGGGTGAGCTTCCACAGCAAATGAGCAACCGGTGGGATGTTCCAGTCTGTGGACTATAGGCCACCAATAGTCCCTGCTTTTTATACCAAGAAAAACAAGGTCTTGAAAGTCGTGGCTACCTCTGTGTATGCCACCAATAACTCCACATGTCTTCTTGGCCATCTGCACTGGGGCTCCTTTAGGACCAAGAGGTGGCAGACAGTGTTGGTCTGCAGTTTAAACACAAGGTTTTATTTACCACTGGTTGCCTAATCCATTCTGAGCAGGAAGGAGGCAGGAGCAACAAAGGACAGAAACTCCCATTTTTTCATCTTCTTCTGCTACTGAAAAAAGTCAAAACCTTTGTACACTTTGTACCAAACTCTCTGTACACTTCATGTTTTATGATTTCCTAATAAACTTACCAGGCCCTAAAATTATTTGTCTTTGATTAAAAGTAATTAAATATTGAGTACATGTTTTGGAGATTAACAACCAAGCAGCTGTGTTTGAAAACATCCCCTGCAAAATGTTAGCAGGCTGAACAAAGTTTTCCTGGAAAGTCACAGACCACTAACATGTTTTAGAACTATCAATAAGGCAACTCTCAGCTGTGACTGAGTTTTTTTAAACAGGTTTGTCTCAATTATTTTCTCTTCTTTTCTTCCCATTCCCATCCTTGTTACAAGGTACCCTCATGCCTCTAAATGGTGATACCAGCTAACAGTCCTTAAACTCATTGTCACACTGGGGCTCTGCCAGTGCTGGTTGGCTCCTCATTGCTCCCTGTGCTGCTCATGGGGACTAAGTTAGATTCATATATCCTGCTTGTTGGTTTTTTGTTTGTTTTTTTTTTTTTTCCCTTTTTCTCATCTGCTTTACGGATGACCCTGTGGTTATTGGAGTTGTACCAAGATCTGGACAAACCCACTGCTTTCTGGGGAATGAGGCTGCTGGTAAACTGAAGGAACTGTATGATTTCACTACCCACCCCCAGTTGCTGCATTTGCTATTGTGTTGTGCATGTGTGTAGGTGAGTGTATGGGTGATCATGTGGGAGAAGGAGAGATGGATTGATGGCAGGAAATATTCCAGAACACTTCCCTCTTTTACTTAGAAGATGATATATTTTATCTCATTTTTAACAAAGGTGACATCAGAAGTAATGACAAGATAAATAATTTTAAGGCTTCAAAGAACAAGGATTCTAAATAATAGGATTCTGAAGAATTGTAAAGAAAGGATCTGTCTTGGAGATTAAGCTTTTTTAAATCCTTCAGATCCCTTTGCCAAATGCAATAATATTCCATTATAAATCCTTCTAAGAATTTACATGTAGTATTACATTTTTCCTTTAATGGTGTATGCAGGTACAAAAAGGCAGTGATGTGTATTTACTGAACTGTTACCTTTTCAGTTAGTGAATTCCTTAGCCTGGATGCTTGCTTTCATAAATACAGTCATTAAATGCATGAAATTATTGATCTAAACAGCTTTCCTGGGAGACTGTTCTTTATAAAGAGCGAAATCAGGTCTCTTTTTGACTGCAAACTAGGCTAGATTTCATAATAAAACTTTCATCATAAAAAAGAAAAATATAAAACTCTGATCAACAATAACCTCTCTATGATACATCAATGACTAAACCTCTGAGAGAGCTGGCTTTAATTTTTCTTACAGTGAAAGAGAGTAGGAAGGATGTAATTTTTTGCAAGGGACTCCTCTTTGAAGAGATCATGCTGAAAAGGCTGCTGAAGGGATCTCTTGCTGCTACAATTNTCCCCTTAGCCGGCAGAGCTGCGGATTAACTCAGCAAAAGGCAGGAGGGGGGGTGGCAGGGAGCTCTGGGGACACTCAGAACCCGTGTGCAGCTTAAGATCTATTAGATTTCAAGGATTTTCTGTAATAAATGTGTAAAATCTTCCGTGGATTGCTGGGATGCAAAGGCAATAATGAGGAATGTTTTGCGTGCTCAAGAGCAATGCTAAGTACATTCAGGAATGCCTGAAACAGAGCAGAATTTTTCTACAGAAGATAAGATTAGTAAATGCTTCTCAGAACTGCAAGACAAGCGATTGTGTGTTGCTTTGTTTTGTTTACCCCTACCATTTTTCTCTTCTTGTCCTTTCCCCCCATCTCATCTTTATTGTGTGGAACGTGTTAATAGGCTCAGAAAGAAGAAACTGTATCTTCCTGCAGACTGATGGCATTTGAAATGTAGAACTTTTATCAGAAGAGGGATGAGAGCTGAAGCTAAAGAGGAGATAACATGTGCTTTTTATTTGCATTTATATTCTTGTGCGTGTTTCTGGTGTTGATTGTATAGACTTACTTCACTCACAAAAAGTTCAAAAAGCTGAGATGCACATTTACTGCTCAAGATGCTGATGTTTGCACTTGTATCACATGTTTTATTAGTCATCCACTTGAAAAGTGGCACTCCCCAGGTAGGTCCTTTCAGTACATGTAGCAAAAAGCATTCCCATACACTCTTTTTCTTTGCCTTGATCCTACAAGTTAAGCTCATTGAACTCCACAGAATATTATAGAGGCCACTGGAGAGGTCAGGTCACAACTCTCCTTGCCCCAGTTGAGCAGTGGCATTTGAAACAAGAGGCTGAAATAATGCTGTTATCTGAGGGTCCCAGTACCTTGGAACTGGCTGCATTTTGATTTGAAAAGTAAGAATGAGTTAACCAGGGACAGGCTGAGGTTTTCGTCTGGCAGTACAGAGCATTAACAGAATGACTGCCTCTGAACTGAACCCACAGCTACTCCCCTGATGGATAAATCCAATCTAGAAGGGATGACAACCTGACTAGCTGGGCATGGGGCCACTGGCTCATTTGTTACTGTCTGCCCAGTCCACACCTCTGTTGGCTACAGCTGTCCATTGGATCATACACAGGAGACACATCTGTATTTGTAACTATGGGGGTTAGCTGCTCCTTGTATTTAGAAAACATACCCGTGATGTGAAGCTTCTGCTCAGTGTCCCTAGACATCATTTCCTTTGCTACTGAGCAAACATGATAGCACAAAGGATTAGATTTTAGGTCTGCAGTCGTGTCTTTCCAGTTTTTATGAGTAAATTTACATCTCTTCTACAGGTCAAAAGAGTGATACTGATGTATTTTCTCCTTTTCAAAAGATTTCAAAGTTTATTAAAGGACGACTTTCAAGCAAATATTAAAACAGAGATTAGCCAAGCACAGAACAGATATTGCCTCCTGAAACTCAGCCATTTTATGTTATGGTGACAGAGGAATCATGGTAAGGGGTGCGGAGGACTAGGGGGTTGATAAGTGAGTTTATGTAACATGTAGCAGTGGAAATTTCAAATAGGAGTATGCTACCTCGTGTTCCAGGTTGTCAGAGTCAACACTAGTTCATCAATAAATTAAAATGATGTCAAAATTGCATTATCACCTGGGCTGCTTAGTACATTAAGTATAATACTGGAGTGCTATATAGAGAATAATAATTTCCAGGGGGGGAAAAAAGTGATAAGTTAAGATGTTTGGGGGCTGTTGTTGGGTTCTATTGCATTTTCATCCATTAACTACGTAAGTATTTCCCAGAATACTCTTGAGTACAACTGCGTGTTGTCTTTTCTAAGTTCATTTTGCTTTCAACATCTGCTTGGATGTGTGAAAGAGGTGAAACAGCTCAATGAGAAGAATTCCAGTCTGAAGAGGAGCAGGCACAGGTGGCTCTCCAGCTCAATGCCACATCCTTGTATCAAATTCAGGATGATGTAACTCAGCACAAGAGAAAAAAATAAGGAAAGCATCTTTGCTGATAGACAAAACCTGTGTTTATCATGGGAAGTGTATGCTCTGCAGAGCCTCACCCGTGTCACAAGTAATCTGCCTCTCCTCCCTTCTCACAGAAATGTGGGNNNTTACTCCATCCTCCCTAGCAGCCCTAGGGGAATTCTTTCTAGACCAATTCTCATCTAGACCAGGCATGGACCTAAGATCTTGCTGATAAAAAAATCTTCAGACCCTGCCAGTATGAGCCAGGGGGATCTAAATGTACCTTCAAGCCGACCTGGGTTTTCATCAGAAATTCTCTGTTACTTCTCTGACTGGAAATGAGCTCTCCTCCCTGCCCCCCATTAAAGATTACAATTCATGAAGCAGAAAATGCCAGATACACAAGCACTGGCAGAGTTCTTTTAAATTGTATTTCTGGTTTATTATCCTTTTATATGTCAAAGGTTTTTATTTCCCCTACCTATTTTTATATATATCAAAATGTATCAATCCAGACATTTCAATACTCATCACTAGAGCATAAAAATCTATATATCCTTGTAGACTGAATAAACAGGGATTTTCAAAGAGTATTCCCTGTGCCAGCAGTGGCTTTTGTTTGCATTACTTGGCTACAGTTTTAAGAATTATTTAAGTTTTAAGTTTATAAGAATTGCAAAACCAAACCAAGGAAGCAGAGACTGGTATCATCCATGGTTTATCACTCTAAAAGCCCTCATTGTTGTACTCAGACATCTTCATCTTTCCCCTTTTCCTGGGAAATCTCCATGGCTATGATTTAGACCAAAGCTCTTTGAAACAGGTATCTCATCTCCAGTGATTGCACACCTTTATGTCTATCAGGCTGTGCAGAAATGTGAAATATTAAGCACAGCAAGAGTATTTAGTGTGTGCAAAAGCCTAGTGCAATCCCCTGATCATAACTGTTCCTTTTTGTGTAACTCCTTGTACTTTGGCAGGGTCAAAAGGAAAGAAAACTATTCAAAAGTTCTGTCATTGCCTTTTAGTTACTGTTACTAGTTTTGAGAAACAACTCAAAATCCAAACAGCTACCTCCTTCTACTGCAAGGCAGTAGGAAGGGTGAAAGGACCTTGAAAAGCCATAACCTTGCAGCTATGAGGGGAATATGAAGGGACAATGAGATTTTTCAGTGTGGCATTCTCATAATTAGAATGAATTACAAATAGTTTTTACCATTGCTAGGAAAAGAGTGGAAGTGACATTTAGTAGTATATGAATTCCCCAGTAATTGGTGCCATGTAATATAAATTAGATTAGAGGCAGTTTACCAAGTCCCAGTACAGCAAGTTTTGCTTTTACTATTCTCTCAAAGGAAGATAATCTATAATGTATATTTTAGAAGACAACTTCAGCAAAAGAAAGCTACCATGCTAAAGGGAAAAAAAAATTACTTCGATAGGACTTTGCAGTCAAAATTCCTTGCTAAAAAAGACTGTATCCAGAAATAATATTGAGTTTGAGTGTTTCCTTTATTGCATTTGTGTGTTAACTCTGCTAAATAATTAAAGAAAGGAAGAAGAGCAAAACAGACAACTAGGTAATAGCAGGCATGATAGCATCCCATTCCTTTAAACCTGGATTGGAGTCCTTCGACTTGCAATTGGTGGGTTTTTCACTGAGAATCTGTGGCAGGGTACATTCCTAGCACTATAACAGATGCTATTAAAGCAGCTTCTTCTCATTATGAAAACAAAGCTGAAGCACTATAACATATGTTGTGTTGATTCATGTCTCAGAAAATATAATTCCACGGAGATATATTTTATAAATGCAATAAGATAGCAGCTGATTCCTTGGAAAGATGTATTTGATTGCAGCATTAGCCACTTACATTTTGTACTTGTCAAGCACTCAAATGTACTGTCTTAATACATTGCCACAACACCTAAGAATTTTCATTCAAATGCAACACTATTCCTTTCTCTTCATGAATGTCTTCAACGATGCTACTGGAAAACAGAAAACATTGGTAAGCAATTCCTTTTTGGGGACTCTGACACTGATGTTCAGTTGCTAGGGTTCAGACCTACAGATTGGATATCTCCTCATCTGCAAAAAAGACAAAATATTTCTGCCTCCCCTTCCACCTATGCACCCTTCATCTGTCTTCTGTGCTTTTGCAGCACACTGAGGAGAGAGGCTGTGCCTCATATGCACAATACCTACACCGACAGCACCTACACAGTTCTTGCCTGCACCCTTTAGGTGCTCCTGCAAAAGAATTGTCCCCACATACCACTAACTTATGTTAGTTAGTTACACTAACATACACTAACTACCACTAACACTATTCTTAGTGTCAGCCTCAGACAACTGGATGGTGCCAGTGATACTGGGGAGCATTTTCCCCAGAGTACCCAGCACAGAAGCACCTGCAGGCTCCAGATGTTTTCCAGGACTGCTGCAGTAGCCTCAGAAAACTTCTGTTCCCCCATCTACTGTTGGTCCTCTCAATAAATACTATAATCTCTTCATCCAAGTGTTTGAAGAAAAGACTCAGCATACCATTTCTGGAATCAGTGTCTGGGAATGTATGTGGCAATTATACCAAGGATACTGAGAAATACCAATTTCTTTGGCAATTCTATCAGCTGCACACAACTGACTGCAGTAAGTGTTTGTTTCTGACAGTTGACTCAATGAAGTGAATCTGTGGTGAGCTGAAAAGTGCCCTAACAAGGTATATTATATTCTTGCAGAATTTTCTTTCTGTCCAGAAGCCCACCCATATCAATGACAACTGGCACCTTCAGCATAAAACCATCAAAACAACAGTTCACAATACTGCTGTATTTGGGTCCCAAACCAAAGCTGGTACATTTGGCTGGAACAGGCTGTGTGAAACAGGAGCAGATTTTGGTGTACTGCATGCTCTTATCTTCTTATTGAGTATATTTTATATTAAAATATATTTCAACATAATTTAGAGGGTGTACTCTGCCCTCTTTAAAGAGCCGGAAACCGTCTCAGCTGAGGTAAAAGCATTCAGTGAACTGATCTACGATTAATTTCATCTGCCCCAGGGGCATTAAACCTGGTTGTAGGGATAGAACAGAGTAGACAAGTGTTGTTCCAGGGGACAGGGAGCCTGTACAGAACAACTGTTCTACATCTTTGCTTCTCGTTCTCCACTGGGAACACTGAGGGGAGAATACAAGTTACAATAGTACAACACAGGACAGGGAGAAGAGTCAAAATATTAGTCTGAAAAAACAGCACAGATACTGTACTGAAAAACATTTTTTCATGCTGAGAAAGACAGAATAAACCTGACCACCTCTCTAGCTCAACTAAAAGCCTGATTTATGATGACAGTCTTAAAAAGAAAACTCAAATAGTTACACGCAAAAAGGCCATCTTCGGTTAGTTCTAATAGAATTGCTGTAAAATGCCTCAAGATAATTCCAGATCCCCCTGTCTCATAACTCCTGCTGTCTTTTAGATGCATTCAATCAGAGGTCAATAAGGTAACTCAAGCCAAGGCTCAGCAGAAAACTCCCAAGAGGTTTTTTTCCAAGCTTCTGTCTTCTTGCTAGAGATTCAAATAGGTCCCTAGAACTTACTAATAGAGCAAGCACCCTGATTCTGGCATGTTAAAAACCACTCATGACTTTTCCCTATGTGCAGGAAATCTGGCTATCCCATTTGTTAAAATTGCTGCTTCAGTCCTCTTTTGGGGGCATGTCTGGTGTCAAGTTGCTTTCTGGTGCAGAGTCCAAACGTCCCTGTTGAGTGCTTCTGAGATCAGAGCCCAGGAGACAGCAGTTCTTACCTCTAAGGTTGTCCACAGACCCACCGATGAAGCTAGGAACTTCCAGGGAAATAATTATAACCCATCTTTTTCCTTTCCCTATGCTTTGAGACAGCAAATTTCCTTTTCTCTTGAGTGACACAGTATGGCTGGCCACTTTCACAGCATTAAACAAAGTCATTTGATGGTGAAAATGCTTGGCAACAGAAGAGAGCTTATTTATTGATTGAACTCCCCACAGATGTTACCTGATGTTGATGAAGCTTACAGGATCAGTATTTTTGTGCTAGCAAATTGAAGAACATAGCTTTAGAAATTGTAAGCAGATGCAACGTCATGTTTAAAAATGACAATTTTATTTCTTTATGAGAATGGTGTGCAAAGCAGGCAAACATTTATTCTGGTGTGCTCATTGGGAAACGCCACTGAAATATGCTTTCTAAGGCACTATAGATGCAATACAGATAAAATGTACTGCCTTACTTTCACCAAAGATCCCTTTTGAATTTCCTGAGCGTGTTTTTCTAGCTCAATAACCCTCTGTCAGGTGTGTTTGAGGAAAAAATTAAGGACCATCATATTTCCAGATAATGTATCTTAAGAGCTGATCTCATAATGCGAAGGTCAGATGAAATCAAAATCCTGTTTACAGCAGTGCTCTTTCTTTTCAGCTCTGAAATTATTAAAGGCATTTAGACTGAGTTAATTAAAAAAAAAAAAGGAAACTGTTCTTGACTAGCTTAAGGAGTAACATGTGGCATGTAATTTGGATTGTTGAGTGATTTAGAAAAGTAATCTGCATTACTCATCCATCTTATTTAAGATATGTAGATTTTGTAATCTTCCATCTGGATTTTCAGACAAACTTTGAGATGCTTCTTGATGGTTTGAAGAAAGTTGGAGAAGACAACTTCTCTTAGAATGAACAAAGAGTGAAAGCTGTCCAACAGGAAAAAGAGCATATGACAGGAAGCAAAGCTGGTTACAGCAATATATTTTCAATGTATTTTGAATATTTTTTCAAATTATTTTCAGTGTCAGAATGATTCCTTTACTTTGTTTTCCACGGGAAACCATCCCTCTGTATTTAGTGCAGGATCCATTAGAACAGTGGCACATTGGTATCCAGCACTCACAAGCTTTGTCTACTCCCGTTGTCCCAGTTGCATTATCATCATATGAACACATCTGAGATCGTGGAAAAGATCCATTAGCAAGCAAATCTGAGCTTTTTGCGCTTGGGGTGGGGGTAAGGAGGGAAGAATGAAAGTGTTCTTAAGGGAATTTAGGAGCAAAAACAATCCTACCTTTAACTCATCATCCTGCAGGGCCAGCACCATTAATTTAAATATGGAATACAGATAGTGCCTGTTACTTGCAAAACTAATGGTACCAGTAGTTCAAATCCCTGTGTTTCCATTCATTAACTAGTGCATGGAATATGATCCTGGCACTCACTTTCCATTACACAATGGAGGCCAATCTGTCTAATCAACCAATCAACCAAGGAAACTTCAGATCTGCCTATCTCAGTAGAGGTGAGAAAAATCTTCTTATGATAAGGCTGCAGCTAACAAGGTTTGAACAATTATGAAATGAAATGAAATGAAATGAAATGAAATGAAATGAATTAAACGAAATGACAAAATGAGGAACTGAAAAAAAAACCAACCCAAAACCCAAACAAAGCCAAAGAACCCTAATGTTCTTCAAAAAGATTATTGATAAATTCCAGGAGCAATTACATCTAAGGCATTTGAGCCATGTTCATGTTAAATTTATTAGAGGGAAAGGACCAAAGTCTAATTTGTTAATTTTGGTTTTGGAAAACAACTCCAAGAAATCCTTAGCTAAAACAATCTTGGGGAATAGATGCTCCACAGAGATAAAGAGAAGTGCCACAAACACCATTTCTTTCTCCCTGCCTTAAATCAAAGAACAGTAAATAGGAGTGGCACCTTCTTGAAGCTCATTTTATCCCTTGACAAATTTCTCTGGCAGCAGAAGCCCTGAAAGGTTCATTGAAGCATCCTGATAGACCTCATAGGAAGGCCAGGAATACCTGCTACTTGAAGATGGAACCTGGTGCGGGATAATCTAGACAAATTAGCATGAAGGTTGCCTAGAAGGAAATCATTAAGGGCTCCTTGGTAGGTACAGCTCAATAAAGCTCCACAATTGCTTTATAATTCAAAGGATCAAGGGGACAAGCTTTAGCATTAACTAAATAAAAATAATGAGGGTACTTTTGGTTCTAATCGCTCATTTGGCAGACTGGTTCACAGTGAGGGGAGCTGAGTTTTGTTTAGTTGAACCAAGCTTAATGTCTTGCCAAGTCCTGGCAAGGACTATTTAAAAAGCATCAGGCACCTGGAGGCTGCTGAAACAAGAGAGTCTGTGAAGGCTGGGTGTGTGGGACTGCACACCCACACTAAGAGCCAGGGCAGTGCCTCGCTGGGGGTCCAGTGACTTCACAGGGGAAGAGGACTGGCCCACACAGCAATGATCCTAGCACATGCTGCTTTGGGCCAGAAGACCTCGGTTCTGTGGCACAGTGAGGTGCCTGTCAGAGCCACGGGAATGCTGAAGGCAACACCGAACTACACCTTTTTGCCTTGGTTTTAGTTTTTCCACTTTTCTAATTGCCTTAAAGAGGATCTGAAGTGCTATGTATTCCCCAGGGATGGTGGTGGGGTCCCACTCCATATTCAGGCTCCCTTTTGCAGCAGCAGAATCTGCTAATTCCATGGAACCAAGAGCACCCTGTAGTGAAAAGCAAGTGGCAATGGTTCTCTCTGTCTCCCACCTTCCCCCGTGGGGCTTGGCAGTGTGGGTGAAACAAGGCACTGCTTTGCACAGACTGGGGTTTGCATTAAGCGTAAGGTGAGAGCTGTGGCATTAGTTTACATGACAAACGTGCCTCCAGAGGCACAGAAACCAAGATGTTTGATACCAGTGAGAGTACTAGGCCTACTGAAACCCACAGAAGTTTGCACTGGAGGGAGTGCAAAAGGAAGATGAGATGATTTTTCTTGCCATGCCTGCCCCGAGCCTTCAGGCTGCATTAGAAATCAAGACATGCAGTGCTTTGGGCCAGGCAGCTAGGGGTAACTTTGAACCAAAGGAGATAGAATTTTTGTAGAAAGCATGAAAACTGCAGATATGAAAAGATGGTATGGTGGAGTTAGCACTACTGTTGTTTAACAAATGAAGAGCTGCAAAACAGAAACTATTTTTCTTGTGGTGTCCCTGGTGACATTTTGGTGTGCAGTGCCTGAGGTCCAGGCAGCAGCAAGGCAGGGCCAGAAGCAAGAAGAGGGACTTCTCTCACAGCACAGTTTCTCAAGCCGAGTGGTTCAGAAATTGGCAGCCCTGAACACACAACAAGAACTAACATATCAGAACAAATTCAAAGCTCTTATTTCAGAGATCCAGAGCCAACAAACAAACAAAAAATAAGGAGCTACCAGTGTGAACACAGGGTAATTTGTTCTTGACTTGGCCCCAAAATCATGCTGTGAGATTCTTAACCTGACAGCATCAGCTGTGATTTTTATTGAGAAGATTTATGAAAGTGAGGTAATTAACAGGAACAAGATTGTTGACTGTGCTGCATGATTTGGACATTGTAGAAAATAATGTACACACCATGTGAAAAAAAAATTTTACTAGTGGCAAGAGGGCACTCAGAAGATGTCACCATTAAGGCTGTTTCCATGAAATTTTCAGTTTTGGGTCTGACGTTTTCATTCCTAGGAAGGTACAGGCTTTGAACAAGTGCAGGAGAATGAAATGCAGCAAGTGGAGGTGTGAAGCAGCTCTATGCATAAGAATTTAGACAACATTTCACTTTCACTTTAATTGATTACTGTTGCCTCATATTTTTGTAGAATACGCCCCCCCTTTTATATAGGATGTAAGCTGTTTGAAAACCCTGGGTTGCATAAAGCGTTTCGTATTTACAGGAGTAAATCTATTTTAACATATTTAGATAGGATAGTTTGACTAGTAGTCAATTTTTGGTGCAAAACCTTGCAGGCAAGGTTTTCAAAAACAGGAAGCACAGGCTTCTGAGACATATTTATGTTGGGTCTATAAAAGAGAAGTACTAAATTCTAAATATGGCCTTCTAGGTTTAGCAATAAGGTACAATATTGAGTCACTGAAAGTAACATAGCTGCATTAGGAGGCTATGTTCACCTCGATGGAGACTTTCTGAACAGCACCATGATGCTTCCAGGGTCCACACTAGCCTGGATAAGTTCACAAAGCCCTGTGTTATGCCATGCAAATACATTCAAATAAGAGCTCTGCTTGAAAATGTGACATCTGAGTTAGCAGATCATGTTCAGTTTTACCATTTGCGTTTCAGGACAGTCGCATCTCTTATTGTCCTGAATTTGGCTGGGACAGAGTTACTTTAATCTGTAGTAGCTGGTACAGTGCTGTGTTTTGGATTCAGTATGAGGATAATGCTGATAACACACTGATGTTTTGACAGTTGTTAAGTAGTGTTTCCCCTTAATCAAGGATTTTTCAGCATCTCATGCTCTGTCCATGAGAAGCTGCACAAAAAGCCAGGAGAGAGCATAGTTTGGACTGCTGACTCAGACTGGCCAAAGGAGCATTTAATATCACAGAACATCATGTCCAGTACCTAAACTGGGGGAATTACCCAGAAGGAGCCAATCTGCTCAAGGATGGGATGGGTATTAGTCAGCAGATGGTGAGCAATTGTATTGTGACATAGCTTTTGTCTCTTGGGTCCTGTTATTCTTTCTCTCTCTCCTTATAATTACAATTATTAATATTATTAACGTTTATAATTATAATTATGTTTTGTTTCAATTATTAAGTTATTTTTATCTCATCCCATGAGGTTTACCTTTCTGTTCCAGTTCTCCTCCCCTCTGGGGGCAGGGAGGAGGTTGTGTGAGAGAGCAGTAATGTGGTGCTTTGCTGCCGGCTGGGATTAAGCCACAACACTTATTGTTGCTACAATGGAAATTTAGGACACACAGGTGTTTTGTTCTTCAAGGCTTGGCTCATAAGACTACTTTTTGACAAGCTGTGACACTGTTAATGCCCATGGGAGTGCTTACACTATAAGTAACAGCTAGTAGGAATAGTATGGATAATAGGTAACTGCAGAAGCAGCACCCTCTTTATTTAGTCCCTTGTCTGGGCTACTTTCAAACAACTGCTCTTTATTGTCATTATTGAGTTCAAAAACTGACTTTCTTTGTTCTCTTTCCAAAAAATAGAGTAAATCAGGTCTGACATTTGAAGCAGTATATTTTCAGCAGCACAGAGCATGTGTCTCTGGAGCGTGGCTGTAACGAAAAACAGAGAACAGCCAAAGCTCTGGTTATGTTTGTCACCCAGGGGTACAGGAGAGCAGGATGGCTTCCTCAGCATTCTATTTTTCCTGCTTTCTTTTTGTTAAAAAACATTTTGAAATGGAGTATTAAAACAGGTTGCTCTTCTTTCAGATTTAGGCCTAAGGAATTTCACATGGAAGTATTAGTAACTGAGTATTGCATCCACATTGAATGTGCTTTATCCCTGTCTCCCCAGGAAGAGAGGAAGCACCAGTTGTCGCTGCTTCATTAATTGCTCAATTTCTCCCAGTGGTAAGGGACAAAATTCTAAATTCCAACTGGCAGAGTTTGCAGGCGTGTGTAATTTATGAGCCGTGAGAAACTGGAAAGATAACTATAATCAGTATGAGCATAAGAAAAACATCCAGCTTGAAATCTCTGCCACACAGCATAACTGCCCATGCTTAGTTATCACACTGCACATATTTTTTACTTTCCCAAAACCTAATTCTCAAGGTTTTGTTGTTTTGTTTGTGTTTTGGTTTTTTTAAGGACTACACTATTTTTTAAAGGCTGGAAGGAAGGCTTCTCAAGGGAAAGAGGGACAGTCTGGAGAAAACAAGATTGAAAAGGTTAATAAAAAAAATTTATTTCTTGCTAAAACCCTATCAACATTATTGATTATTGGGGGAGGGGCAGAGGACATGTAAAAGCAGAGGTAGGATTCTTACACTAGTCAGCTCCTTACCGGAAATGGAAAAGATCTGAAGAAAGGCAGGCAAGGCAGGCAGCCTTTCACAAACAAGAGAGAGGAAAGGAAACCAGAAATGTAGGGATTGTGGGTTCATAGAACTATTTTTATTAGTTTTTAACTTTTCTAACCAAGCTTTCTGTGTTACTGACAATATCAAGAGAACACAAGCCAAGTGTCTGCAGATTTGCATAGATCTACATATGTTTAGTGATATCTGAACCATTGTGTAAGAGCAGACCAGATAATATACAAAGGGCAAATAGAAATCTATAAATACTTCAGGATTAAAAATTATTTCTTATCCATATGTATCTTCCTTCCTTCTGCCTGTCAATTCTGCTTCCTCCCTCCCAGCAGGAGATTTTCACTCTAGTGTCACACCCCCCTGAAAAGGTTTCACTTGATGAACAACCTCAGAGCCACATCTCCTCCACTAAGCTAACTCTAGTCCTCCAACTTCACTCACTATCTCCTCCAGAAAATCAGGAATTCCAGCCCACTCCTGAAGCAAACCAGCCTTGAGTTCTGTACATCTTGGCCAGATATGAACACAGATAACATTAATTTCTTAGCTATGTTATATGTTTCCAATAGCTTTCTTAAATAAGAAGCATCTGGCTTAAACAGCACAAAGCTCTGGTGCCAGCATTGCTAGGAGGGCTTTGGCAGAAACCGTGGTCTGTTCTTGGAGGTGTTGTGGTCTGTAGACAAGAATTTATGTTGTCATGTGAAGAGCTCTAGCCTGGCACACGGACTGTTTGTTCAATTCTCTGTTACATACTTTCATTTATGCAGAACCTTTTCCTGGGGTTGAAGAACTCGGTGAAAGATGAAGCAGACTTCAGCTCAGCATCTCCAGCGTGTGTAGATAACTGAGAGGTGATACCTTAACCTATGCAGCTGCATGTCTTCTGAGCTAACTTCACCGAGATGAACTCGTTCCCAAATAAATGTGGGCTGATTGGGGGAAAACGCTCTTGAAGGGCAGACTTTAGGGTAGACCTCTAAAAAGCCACAGGGCCAGACTTTAGGGTAGACCTCACTTGCCATCATCAGAGTTGAAGCACTCTCACAGGCAATGAAGGTTTGATTTCATCTCCACCACCCCTTGTGGAATAATATGAAAATTTGCTTAGCTTGACTTAGTACATTTTTTATGTGTGTCTGAATTTCACCCTTAAATAAAAATAATATTCATGAGTCTTTCCCGTTAAAAGTATATATATCTCTAGAACATAAAAAATGCACTCAGAAGGGAGTCTGATGTTGGATTTGTTAGACTATCAGTCTTGCTGGAACTATTTCTAATTGGTGTGGCAGGCTTAGGGTTCTTGATTGTAGTCCATGCATTATTTCTCTGTAGTGTGCTGGAGTAGCAGGCAGGGTGGTAGCACATAGAATTTTTTATCAGGATGCATATAATTGATTCTTGAAGTGAAAAGTGCAAGAAAGGATAATAAATATCCAACAGAGCAATATGGACTAGGATTGTTATTTATTGAAAAGATATGAGAATTTACATATGAAAAAGCATGAACGAAAAAATTATCTTTTCCCAGTGCAAGTAATAGTTTTACCTGATCTGCTGTCAGAAAATGTTTCCTAAACTAATTTTATTTAAAGCACCTCTGAAATGGTAAACTGTCTAGCAATCAAGGAATTTCATTAGTTAATTTACCTTGATTAGCGCGGTACTTTTCAAAAAGTGNAATTTCCCTTGATTAGCCCGGTACTTTACAAAAAGTTCTAATAAATTCTAGCTTCTAGTAAACTGGAAACACCACATAAATTGCTTGTACAGTATTAAATTGCTGACCAATTCTGAAAATCTAAGTCAGTGTGCATTTTTATGCTATTCTCTTTTAGTCATTATCTGGAATTTCTTTCTTGACCTTGAACTGTGAGAAAAGAATTTCTGTGGAAAATAGGGGAAAAGATGCCACACTTCAGGATTGCAAATTTTAGTTAAGATATGAATATGCAAGAGATATGAAGAGCAAAAAATGCTTTTAGTACATAAGGTGCTCATAAGGTGACTTTTTTATCATCTAAAGGGCATTTTTACATGTTAGGATACAATGTTCTTTAAGCATACAGTGTAAACTTCTGGATATGTTACAGTAATAGGTTTACCAAAAAGTTGCAGCCAAAAAAACTTCTTGCTCTGCAATCCTCATGTCTTGTAGGCATAGAAATATCCAAAGAACACCATGAAATAACTGATAGCACAACCACATATGAGATTTCTACGCACCTCTTTTATTTTCCATGTTGTCACAAATAAGCTGATCATACGTCTTTGGGAGTATAACTCTGCCTGAAAATGATGAATTTGCAAATGTTAAAGGATAGACACTTTTTAGCAACCAAATCTAGTCATCAGCCATCTGGAACTTCCTCCACTTAAACATATATTAGAAGAATAGAGAGATCTGCTGTCTTCTGTAAAGAAAAAAAGTCCCACTCCTAAATTCATTGATGCATTCTCTTGTACTATACCTACACATACTTTCTCTGTTTGTTTCTAAAAGAAACCTATAAAACAAGCTAGCAGAAGGCAGACTATCACAGATACCGATTTGGCAAAAAAAAAATAAATTCCTTTATACTGTAAAGAAAATGTCACAAGATAGATAGACCAAGTTCTGTGAAAAAATGGCAAACAGCCTGGTGAAATGTACAACAAGCAGCAGAGAGTGCTGGCTTCCCCCAAAAGACACTGATGCATGACAATATTTTCTGATTTATGAAGCAGCAAGTTAAGTAGAGCAGCCAGTAGCTGGACCGTTGTGCCCAATCTTCCCCAAATGGCACCCAGTAAGGAATAGACTGTGTTAAAATTGCTTATAGTTATATAGATGCCTACACTGGTATATAAGTTTTTCTGGTTTTCCTGGACAGCCCATGGAAAAATTCAGAATATCCTTTTTAGGCTATATCTTTTTTTTCAGGAGCAACCTTCATTTGACTGCATGTAGAGCCCAGAAAGTCACCTCAGAGAAGAGCTTTTACTTATGTGATGTGCAGACTTCTCCCTTGAATGTCACAGTGTTGTTTGAGCACCATTTGGATCCTTGCTTGGATCTGTCTTGGCTTGTGGCCCTGTATGCCTATGCTGCACATTTGAAGCCTGTGCAGCA
>WAAG01088328.1:14101-29474 GCA_013390105.1 Tichodroma muraria | reverse complement strand
CGGGCGGCTGATATCATGAAAAGTTTGTTTTGTCTTGTTTTGTTTCAGTTTTTAGTTCCATAGCGAGTAAAAGATGCTCCAATCTCTAGAAGAATTGAAGAAAGACTATTCTAGAATTGAAAAAACTGACTGAAAGTTTCTAAATGTAATTTCTGTATGTTGTTAATGAGAGTGAGAGAAATTTTGGTAATAGAAGAAGAATGTTTGAAAGGTTTCATTCTAATTCTAAGAGTTTGTTGGTTGTTTTTTTTCTTCTCCTTCTTTCCTTTTTATATTAGTTAATAAAAGTCTGTCCTTTTCAAGTCTAAACCTGCTTTGCTCTTGATTACAAAATTTCTTTTCTTTTGGCAACCCAAATTGATAGTTTTTTTTTCTGTCTGGTTCACAATGAAACCACGACAACCCTAAACAAACCAAACCCGTGATTCTCTTCAGTGCAATGCCTTCATTTCAGCTTGTGCTTCTGGTGAGAAGTTGCTCTCTCCCCATCACATATATCAACAGAAATACATATTAAATTAGAATTATTTGAATCAGAAAGATCAGTGAAAGGTTACCACTCCTAAAACAATGCTCATCTAAAACATTGAAGTCAAATACTGGTAGCCCTTAATAACACCAGTGATTTTGATGTAACATCCTTATGCATAAATCCCAATCCTAGAGAAAGGAATGATACCCAAAAACCAGCCAGGCTTACTGTACATTTACTACCTACATTTCCACTCAGACTACATGTCAGACAGATGGGGTGTTCACACACCCAGCAGGATCACTCTCAACAGCCACAGCAACAAGAAACCTAAACAACAAGCATCTGGACAAAGTTAAATTATCAAATTAAACACAGGATTTGCAGGACCTCCCCAGTGACCTTGTAGATGAGTAGGAGAGGTTGAATTGAAAAGTGGCAAACATCACCTGAGAGTAACTGCCTCTTGTTCTTTTATGGGCATTTAGATTTTAGTTAGCACTCTGCACTTACTATTTTCACATTAAAATCATTTGGGACAAACCACTGTCATAGCTTTATCCGCAATGCACAACTGGCACTGCCTGCTCTGTAAAGCCCATCAAAATAGCAGAGATGGCAGCAAAAAAAAAAAAAAGAGGAAAAACTGACACAGTAGGGAGGATAGGGAGGATGAGGGAAGGTCTATAACCCATGTTAATAAAAGAGCCAGCAAAGGACACTGTGTGGAAAGACTAGAGGAAAGGGTTTTAGAGAAACATCCTCTTCCCAACCCACAGCTCCTAGGCAGCTCCCATTAGCCCTTGCTGGAAAAGGCCACCCCCAGGATATTTCTCTATCCACAACCTTCACACTTTTCTATGGGAGAGTGAATATCATGCAGATCTTGGTCCTTTTCTTTCTTCTTCCAAGAACCTTGCCGCAGCATCCTTGGAACAAGTGCTTCCCCTGGGCTGCTCCTTGGGTAGGATTTAATGTCATGGAACCCTTCCCAGAGTTTCCTCTGGAAGGGATTATGAACGTAGCCATTTCACAGCTTCAAAGGCAGACAGACAGAAAATTTAATGAATTATCACAGGCAGTGGTGGATTAAGGCTCATGAGCTAATGTCTCAGCTCTATGCTCATCCCATTAAAACGCAGAGTCCTGTTTAATATTAGAACCAGCCACAGCAAGAGATTTATGGTCACCACCACATCTGGAGGTGGGCTATGGAGGAAGACCATGCACTCATTCCCATTTAACACCATTATTGCCTCCCACAGGCATTATGCTTAGGGCTTCCATTCGTTGAAGTAACATCACACAACTCTAGGAAGAGTAGTGTATGTTACTTCAGTTATGTAAGAGAAGTTCAGTATCACTCATCTCACTACTAAGACTCTAGCTTCATGTTTCACCCCAACTCCCAAAAATTAGGTCTGGCTGCTTACCAAACAGCCTAAGGTAGAAATACAAGCAGGTGGCACCTTGTACAGAGCAAGTCCTGAGGAATCCTGCCTGACCACTCATTTTGGACAGAGGCAGCATTGACTTCATAAGCTTTACCACACCTCCCATAATGTTCTACACAGAATGACCAAAGAGACCACTTCTCACACTCCTGAAAATTATTATGAGTCCCCAGACAGTGGAATCATCAATAGTTTTTTTTAAAAAACTAACAGAAGAGGAAGACTGTTAAAAATCCCATGTTCACAACAACACTGTTCAGACTTATGTCTTGGGACTCTTCTGCAACCTGCAGGATACCATTATTGTAGGTTAAAATTAAAAAAAAGAAACCCACTTGTAATTGCTAAAAGGAATATTGGTAATTTAATGAAACGAGTGAGACGATGGAATCTAGTAAACTAGTGTCTTTTAAAAATAGTAGTTATTAAAAAAACCCAAGTATTTTCCTAAATTTTTTTAATACAATTTAGGGCCTTTATTGCGTAAATACTGCAAATATCTATCAACCATCACAGCTTAAGAAGATGCTCTTTTTTCCATTTGAAATGTGGGCTTTCAAAGCCTCTGTTTATGCTTCCATTTTGGCAGGTTCTGCAGGATTATTTTATTTCCCCAGTTACCACAGTAGTAAAATTATTCCAACTTAAGAAAAAATTTCCTATGCTTTGGCTGAAGAGAAAGTTCTTCAACCTTCCTGTGACATTTTAAATGAACAATCACAAAATTTCCAAGTAATAACTTTAAAATAGGATGCCACAAACTAAATTCACGTATCAAGGGGGAGATGGGACATGAAAGGGCATTGAAGACAGAGGTAAATGCAACAATAAATACATATTTAAAGCTGTGGTCCCTCTGCCAGCTGTCTGCAGACCTTTAAAATTACAACCTAAGGGCTCAACTTCTTAGTTACCTTGAGAATCTCAGTTCAGCTCAATGACATTCTTTTCTTGTCCTAAAGTTGTGTCCTACTTAAAAACTTCTTGGTTTTGCCCCAGAGACATCTGTATTTCAGTTTTCTGGCTAATGACCACAGGGACTAGGTTGTGTTGTATGACCTCCATTTGTAGCTTGCAAAGTGCTTTGGGCTTGTTTAGAATAGGCGGAAAAAATAAAAGGAGGAAGGGGCCTGTGTTTAATTGCTATGTCTAGGTTTTCAAAATTCCAATATTTAATTGGATGGTTGGATTTCTTTTGATTCCTTTTTTTTTTTTTTTTTTCGCTTCTTGAGGGAGAAGCCTTTAAGGCACAAAATGGCCTGAATTCACAGAGAACTTGTTCCGCAGCCTTATCAGTTGAGGGAAATTTTCACAAAACGGAACATTCCACATAGAAGAAACTAGAGTTTCAGCTTTTTTCTTACTCTCTTCCAAGTGGACTGAAAATAAGATTTCATTTGAGTGTACATGGACAAGAAGAGGAGGTAAAGAAAGATTTTAAGAGGCTATGTGATATTCCAGACTTATCGTGCTTCCAGGCTTCTCTCTCAAGCCCCAGTTCACAAAAGACGTTCTCTGAATACCCCACTCCCACAGCACGCTCCTGAGTCATGCTGGACTCTTCTGTCCTTGCCCACCAGTCCCAGCAGGGCTGGGACCGCAGGCCAAGCTGTGCGTGGGGACACCTGCACATCCCCCTGTCCCCACGGGGCTCCCGCAGCTGCCGGCGAGGCACAGCTGGGCAAAGCCGTCGGGAATTCCAATTCCTGCACCTGCCAGCCCCCCGGATCAGCGCTGTGCTAGCTCTGCAAAACCAACAGGAGCACAAGCAGGCATCAAGAGGAAGCGGAGGAGGAAAGCAAGAAAAACAGACTCTGAAGTACAGGCTAGAAACAGACCTGCTGAGCAAGATTTCACCTTCTTACGGCCCCTTTCCTGAGAGCAACTAGGTTAATACTTACTTTCCACTTCCTAGAAACTGAAGTTATTTTTTTGTTTGTTTCTGAACAACTTAAGCCTCTGCTTTCTGAGTTATCAGCTAAGCAATTTTACCAAGGGCTTTTATTTTTTTATTTTGCAACCTTAACGTATACTTATGCTACACTTTCTGAACATTACTGGGACTTCGCAACATACATATTCACTCCACTTAGATTTATCAAAGTTGAATAGCATTTCATGTACAGCAAAGCTAACTTTAAGAGTCCTTCATAGGTCAGCAGGTAAAATCCTGCTTTGATGGAAATAAACAACAGTACACTCAAAGCTATTTCTTCCTTTAAGGCATTAACTGAATTATGTATCAGGAAAGAGATAGATCAAAATTACAGAACAGGAATATATTTTGGTATCAACAAAATAAATATAATTTGTTTTGCACAACTGCTCAAACCAAAATATCCATACAGGAATAAAACCCCACAACTACCACCAGTTTCACACCACTTCCAGAAATATTATTAGCTTTGCAGTATAAATTAATTAATTTCTACAATCACACAGATTCTTGATCAAGTCATTACAAGTCACCCCATGGTAGCAAGACAGGTTTCCAGATGTATCCTCTTATCTTGCAGGGAATAAGGTAAGTCTTTAACTGCTGTCTTTTGAGTTTCATTCCCTTGGTTGTACGGCAAGTTGCACATGGAACTGCCACAGGCAAGATGTTACTGCTGCAGGGCCTGGGTAACAGCCAGGATCACCTGAACTGTGTCAGGACCAAAGAATACCTGGGGTGTCTCAAAGCCATGCTCCTCTACACACTGGAGATATTGCACATCCTGTTTCCAACCAGCCTGGGAGGAAACAACTCACAGCACTGAGCTCTTGCTGCCTCTTTCACCAGGGTCTCTAAGATTTTGGGCCAAACCACAGTCTCCCTGCTGGCCTCAATTAGTAACAGAAATATCTCCTTAACACCTCAAAGGATGAGCTGATGAGCTCATACACTTAGCAATGCCAACCTATAAATAAAGGCACTCTGAAAGTTCCTATCATCCCAACATCTCCTAGTATTTCCTTCCCCACAAATACACATTTTTAAGGCAAATCAGATCAAATACTTCTCCAGACATTACGTTCTATGTTGCATTTAAAGAGACGCTTCTCTTTAGACTCTGCGGTAAGTATAGGAAATTGAAATAACTAGTGTATCATCTTCTGAAACTAAAGGACTAGGAGAGACAGGCCCATATATTGCAGAGACACCAGCCTGCCAAAATACAAATATTTGCAAGTTGCTGTATTTGGGTTCCTCATTAGCTAAATTGATATCATTTCCTGCAATAAGGAGACGGGGAAAGTTGGAAGCAGTCATCCTATTAGGTTGTCATACTGGCATGTAACAACATAGTGTGGTAACATTTTTGTGAAGACAAAACACTGATGTTAATTCATACTGCAGACAGAGGCATGAGACAGAGGAAGTATTTATACACACACTCTCATATTGCATTCGAAACAGAAGCTCTGGAAACTGGTATTTTTGTTTAAAATGAAGTGTCAAGCCTTTACCCTGCCGAGAAGACCAAGAAGGCTCGCTGCAAGCAAGCGGCACCACAGAGGCAGCCAGAGAAAGTTTCACGCTGAATTTGTACCAAATGCAGCAGCATCCTACATCTAGTGCAATCACAGACTGATACCAGAGTGGTTTTCTCTAAACCACCTTTTTTGTTTTTCCCCGTCTGAGTAATTTTTCTTTTCCTTATGTGCAATCTAAATTTGGCCTCCTTCAGCTTGAAGTTGCTACGCCTTGTCCTGCCACTGCAGACCTTGGTAAAAAGCCTCACTTCCAGCTTTCTTGTACACCCTTTAAACACTGAAACCACAATAAGATCTCCTCACAACCTCCTTTGCTCTGTACAACCCCAAGTGTCTCAGCCTGCCCTCACAAGAAAACCCTTCCAGCCCTCTGTTTTCATGGCCCTCTTCTAGAGCTACTCCAAGAGGTCCATGTCTGTTTTGTACCCAGGATCCAGAGCTGGACGCAGATCTCCAGAGAGAGCAGAGAGGTAAAATCCTCTTCCTGGACCTGCTGGCCCCGCTGCTTTTGAGGCAGCCCAGGACACAATGGGCCTTCTGGGCTGCAAGCACACCTTGCTGAGCCACGTCCAGCTTTTCATCGACCAACATCCCACGGTGGCACCACACAGTCTGCACTGACACTGGTGATGGCCCTGATCCTGCACTGGACCTTGCACTTGGCCTTGATGAATTTCATGAGGTGAACAATAGGGAACAGTTACATCAGCACAAAGTGACTAAGAGAGAGAGACACTAATCCCAGCTTAAGCTCAGCACCAACAGTTTCACAACAGGCACATGGTCAGGGCAATCTACTTTCTCCTGTCCATGCAGGCATCCTGGGGCAAGGAGCTTAAACTTAGATGTCTGAGGTAAGGAGAGACAAATCTCACCCTCACTGACTCAAATGCAAACAGTTTTTATTTTAAGAAAGGTAATCCGTGCTAGAATGTGCTTGAGTCATTCTTGCAATCCAAGGCCACCTCTCAAATTCTCCTCTGGACCTCCAGCACTAGGACAGACTCCCCCAAGCTGTCTGTGCTTCCTACCACGAGACATTTATCACTGCCCTGTGCATCCCTGTGACCACCACCTGCTTTACCAGGACAAACCACCTGCAGCTGGGGCAAACGTCAGAAAAGCATTTATTTTTTTTTTTAAATGTATTTTTATTTCTGATCTGTCAGCTACAAAACTGTAAGCATCATTTATGTAGAGTGCTTACCAGAGGCAGGAGAGCAAAGGAGCAGGCCCTCAGTGATCCACAATTTTGAAGCACATTATTTACCATTAATGATAGCTTTGTTTCTTGCAGAAGTTTAATTTCTTTTCCCATTACAGAGAAATACACACTTTGCCCAGGCAGGTCCCTATAATCTGTGCTTGTGGTGCAAACCATGGCCATGTGAAAGACTCTGCTCCATAATAACATCAGTGAGATCAGCCAGGATGACTAGGTGTATCTGCAAGACTTCATTAATGCAGAAATCACTCACTACTGAGGAATCTACTTCAGGTATCTTCATTTCTCCAGGCATAGTACCAAACTGATTTGCTCTCAAAAGCCAGGTAGGGCATATACAGGCTTGCTCCTACTGCTGTCCATGTTTAGGTCAGCAGAAGCCAAACGTGAGCTTAACAGGGAGAGGTGCTGAGTTGCAGATGTTATTAAAAATAAAAATAAAAAAAATAAATAAAATAATAATTAAAAAAAAAAGCAAGAATGCTTATTGAGACTTAGTACAGAACTAGCCTGAAAAATGGCTAAAATTTAGTCAGAGCAGCCTGGATAGCCAGTGGGTCACCCTGCCTGGGCTAGGTGAGTGCACCTGAACTAGCTTTGAGCAGCCTCTTGCACCAGCTGTACCTCCATCAGGAGCAGCACAGCACACTCGTGTATATACATTCTACTGACCCTCAACCAAAAGCACCAACACACCTGCAATGCTTTCTGTGCCACTACTTCCCCTCCCCAGCCAGCCGTTTCCTGTTGTAATCCTGAATCTTTGCAGGTATTTCTGATCATTTCTTTCAGCTTCACACTATACAGGGGGGGCCCAGGGGGGAGAGATGAGGGAATAAATCTGCAACCTAAATTGCGACTGAGTGAAGAGGACACTCCAGTTTGGATTGCTTTTACCACTTAGGAAGCTCCATGGCAGGTGGAGCTGTCATTAATCACACACAATGACAAGCTGCTACTCTCAATCATGCTTTGTGATCAAATTCTGCACTAATCAGGAGCTTCAGACCAGGCTGGCTGTTCAGCAAGGTTAAAAACTCAGATGATATTTTCCTTAAGATTCCTCTAAAATTTAGCAACAGAATCACAGAGACAAAAAAAAAAAAATGCCCAAACAACCCTCCACTGGCAAACATCCTACAAGTGAAAAGGAGAAGCTACACACCACATGCTTTCAAGCTGGACTGTTTTCTATCATTAACACAAAGTTCTTAAATAGACCAAAATTTATGTTGTAGTTTTAAGGGTAATCAACAATCCCCTTTCAAACCAGTTTTACAGCTGCACTTAAGGAATAAACAGGTTTACTTAAAAATATCTTTGAAAAAATGCCATGTTCTTATAAATAAAAATTACAACCAAAACATTTTTTAGCAAGTCAGTATAAAGGGACCTTTATCTCTAATTTCAAAGTAATTAGGCATGTCAGGAATCATATGTATGGAATGTGTAACACAATACACAAATACACAGTTAGCAAGTTACCTGTCAAAAGGTATTTATTTGTCTCAAGAGGGAGAACATGCTGTTCTCAATGGAGGACCACATTTTAGTGGATGAGCTGCTGGCAGGAGCAGCCCTGTTCAGATTTCTCATCATAGGTGGTTTACAAGAACTCAAGACTATACAGGTTTTTGAAAGATCAATAGCTAAGTTTCAGAAATAGCTAGAGTAAAAAGCAAAAAACTATCCAGGTATCTTCGCTTGGGGGAAGCATTCTCCGACAAAGCCCCTTTGAAGGCGCCAGCTTTGCTGGCTGTGCCGGCCAAGATCCTCCATGTATCAAAAGACTCTGGTAAGCTGAGCCTTCAGAGAGAACAAAACTTGACTAAATAAACACAGAGAACAAGGGCTCAGAATGGCAACGAGGACCTGTGTGCCATGACACCACTGCTGCCCAAGTCATCTTGCAGTCACTTAGCTCTTCTAATTCTTGGGTCCATCACTGATGCAAAACAGAAGGAGACTAATGTCTCATAAATGCCGTTTTCTCTACCCATCCACGTGAAGGGCATCCTGTCACTGTTGAGCCTCTGTTACCCACACACAATCGACAGAAAACTTGCAGCTTAAAGAATTTTTCTTCTAACTTTCTGAGAAAGCACAGCTGAGTCAAACGAAGTATTAGAACAAACGCTACCAAGGTTTCAACTATTTATTATCGCTAATTTAACTGAAAAGTCAGAAATTGAGTGACTTACAATTCATTAACAGCTTCCTGACACGATTTAATTTTGGCTACTTACTTCTATATAGGGAACATAGTAACATAACTAAAGCAGATAACCACAGTGATTGCAAAAGGCTGCCTGCCCAGTTGGGGTTTTTACCAAGTCACACTAATGAGTTGCAGGTTAAAACCCTCTGCAAGATCTTGAGTGACCACTCACTGACTCTTCTTACCAAGCAATTAAAGTAAAGCCCTCCTCCCACAGAAGGGGGAAAGCAAAACAAAACCATCACAGACAGTAATGTCATGAGATCGTTTACCTCACCAGCCAGTTACTGTCAGCTAACACAGCACACAGAGGACTAAAGGGGAAATAAAACTCTCCAGCAATGAAACTGCCAGCACTTCAAAACAACAAAAAATAATAGAGAAAGGACTGTGACTTCATTTAACACAACGTCACCCCTTTGATTTGCAAAGCCATTGCTGGTTTTGCTCTTTATTTCCAGCTACCAAATTGCATTTAACGACTTACTTAGCATGCTTTCTGTTTGTGCATCCTCAGGAATTACTGACACACATTTACAGATGGAAGGGGAACAGAACAGGACTTCAAAGATAAAGACCTTACACTACAAGCATGAAGAGAAAAATATCACAGAAACACAGGGTAGGGAGGAAGACACCAAAGACAAGGCAAGGCAGGATGAAGGTCTGATTTTGAAGTGTCTCTTCCAACCTAAATCATTCTATGATTCTGTGAAAGGAGCAAGCATACAGCAACACAGAAAAAGAAGACAGAAATGTGAGGATATAAACACCCTCAGAAATTTGATTCCACTAAAATGAGTTGATTGTATTTAATTATATTCTTTTTGCCCCAGGAACAGTGACCACTGAATTCCTAAGACCCAGACAGCTTTTTATTCATGCAGGTCTTACCGCTGTAAGACTTGGGAAGCCTGTGTTCGCCAAACTGCAGTAGCTTGAGAGTCCTGCTGGGGGAGAGAATTCCAGGGAAACGGCAGAAGGCAGGAGCCAGCCTAGATGTGTCCTCTTGGAGAGATAGACTCATGTGCTCATGCTGCATACACAGCTCTTCCACAAGGGATTTACATCACAAGTAGGTACTGCTAACTTGCATTTTCAGAAAACCTTAATTCTACTTCAGGTATTTAGATTTTCCTTCTATTTTGGGGGACATTTGCTACAGATTGTTTTTTTAAGACATGGAAAAGGGATGAAAAATGAAAAAAAACATGGTGTTACACACAGCAAGGACAGTAACAATGACACTGCTGAAATGCCCAAGGGAGTTCTAAGCCTACCAGATATCAAGAGACGCCATAAAAGATAGAGTAAAATGTCCTAAAACTCATCCTTATGACAAAGTTTCCTTCAGGACTCCTGTAAACTGTTCTTGGGATCATCAGCAATGCAACTCCAATACAAAGTTCTACATGAAGTCTCTAAAATACATGCAGGCTCCCTTCCGCTCTGCAGAACTCCAATTAGTGTCTAATCAATAAGTTTATTTGCCTGCCTAAAAGTAAGATCCAACTTCTGGATTACGCGGGAGGCATTTTTAATGAGGCAGGCTGATGCAGGTACTCTTTCTGGAAGGTAAATTGTTCTTGGAAGCTTTCCATTAAGAGACAGCAGAAACTCCACCACTAACTCTTAATTAAGTGCTCTATTGCTTTGGGTTTGTTTTTAATTATTTTTCTTTGTAGATAAGTCATTAATAATTGAGTATCTGCTTGCCTGAGTCATGACACTGAATGTACTAAGAAGAAAACCAGTGGCAGTTGTCCATCCGAGCAGGTAGTCAGTAGAGCTTTAAAGTGGTCTAGAAGGCTTCTGTTCCTCCAAACTAATTTTAACCAGTTCTCCCCCATCCCCAAAAAATAAGCAGAACAGGGAGGCTTCTGCTTTGGAAACAAACTCACCTTGTCAAGCAACGCACACTGCCACAACTGTGCATTTATTTTTGCCTCTATACAACAACAGGCATCTCCACGAACCGCCGAGATGCTTTGAAGGTAGATGGGCACACAGTGACATCCCCACGTCAGCCACCTGAGAGCTGTACCCACAGGATGTAGCACGTGCTACTGCTGCGTGAACAGAAGTGCACCTTGCTCATACAACAACACTTCCCTTGCTACCTAGATAAAAAAAAACAAAAAACCAACTCTACTTAGGACCTAAGCATCTAGGCAAGAAGAACATTTCTTCTCTTTAATTTTAGTCTGTGCAGGATTGTACATCCAGGACTTGATCACAAAATTGCTCTGCAGCAGAAATGGTGATGCTCTCCCTTCATAAGGGACAAAGTAGATTTTGGTAACCACTGCTTTTCAAAATTAATATTCTCCTATAAGTAAAACAGTCTCAATCTCCAACAGACAGAAAAAAAAAAATCTTTTCAGATCCCCTCTTCTGGTCAGCCCTACTAAGCTATTTGCTTATGTAGGTTGATGCTAATGATTTTAAATGGCCTCATGGAGACAAGCCTGCAGGTTTGGGTAGGGCAAGGGGAAGATGCTGCTTCAGTCACTTCACAGTGACTGTATCATTTGACACACAGTTAGTCAAAATGCTATCTATTCAACACAGTGTGCAGCTAATCTAATCTAAAGCAGCACGAAGGCACTGCTGTGCTATGGAAACATTCAACAATGCAAACATGATTAGCCACATAGGTGGAGCTTTACATGCATTTGTTTTGGGAGAGAGATTTAACACGGCCACAGTGACAACATGGCCTCCCTCTTCACATCTGTCTCACCAACACTCACTTCAGACTAGACTTTAACCTTGCCAGCTGCAATTTTCCCTACTTCTTCCTAAGATGCTCATCTTGCATCAGTTATGGCAATATTTTTGGCCAGTCAAGTTACACTAAAGAGTGCTTAGATTGTATTAGGAAGCTATAAAGTATACATATTAAGAACAAAAATACTTTTCTCCTGTAACAACAACACAAATTGAAAAAACAAACAGTAACCCACAACTCAGAAACCCCAATCAGACCTATAAGTTAAACAAGTATGTTAAATAAAACACTCAAGGCTCTGAGTCAGGAATGCCCCAGAGGTATGGGAGAAGTGAAAGATTTCCTTCCGAAAAGTTTAACTGTGGTAAGGCAAAACCCAAGGATTTCCAAACTCAAAACTGTTAAGAACTAGTGTTCCTTCTGCAAGTGTTTACCTACCACCATTCTGATATGTGCCCATCTATGTCAGCTCTCAGGTCTTCTCAAATTACTTTTGTAAATAGCATCCAAAGGCTAGGGTGGCCTTTAGCTCAGTCCACTTCAGACCAGCTAAGGCAACCCCAAACTGCCAGCAATAAGCCTTCTGGCACACCCCCACTGGGTATTTCCAGAAGTATGAGCAGCTTTATACATGGTGAACGCGTGTGTATTTAAGGGCTGTTCCTAAGGTCCAGCCAACCTCTGCCCCAAGGGCTGGCTAATCATGACACAGTCCAGATTTCAATCATCACAAAACAGGCTGTGCTTGCCTTCCCAAAATGCAAGTCTCCCAGCAGTTGTGAGCAGTCTTATGCTGCAAACTGACTTGAAAATATTAAATAAAAAAGATTAAAGTTCTCAAAGAGGATTTAAATACAGGCAGCAAGTCAGCACTTCACTTCCTACAATCCCTTCCGAGAGAGATTACGGCACAAGGGCTCAATACCTTGAAAGTAACAAAACTACAAAGAATGTTGATTTTCTTTCCTAGAACAGTGGCCGCAGAAGATAAGAGGCACAAGTACTTATGTTTTAAAACTGAATATGGAAGTATTTAAGAGATACTGCCAGTGAAAGCATTAAAGTGACACCATCAACTTCACACCTATATTCTTAAAAAAATATTAAAACTTCCAACTAGAATTTGGGCTGTTTTAAATTTATCATTAATTTTGTGTGCCTTCAATGTATATATATACACACCCATAAATACATGTAGTGTATATATAAGCATGCAAATATATGCACACACCCAAGTTGGTATCAATGATATCTCTGGAATGTAAAATAAAGTCTCTGAATTTCAACATGAACAAATTTCAATTACTACTTTATTGTTGTTGTTTATAAAATAAATAGAAAAAAGGGCAGAAATAAAAGGCAGCCTATCCTCTTACAGGTTAAATGGGATATCTGTCTCATATAGGAGACTACTGTAGTCCCTGAATGTCCAGTGAAAATAGTTGAAAATATTTGCAGAGTTCTGCCAACCCAGCATTAATACTGAAGCAGAGCGTTCTTTTGTAACTCCCAATCCTCCCTCAAAACTTCTGCCATTTGGACAGCCCCATTCACTATCCTTTTATGCCAACAGACCCACAGGAAGGCAGCTTTAGAAAAAAGGTGACCTAAAACACCTTTCCCATTTTATCCCTCTGCACTTGCATGACACCCCAGCAGCAGCTCCACTGGCCCCATCCCTCAAACTGTGTCATCAGAACTCCAACCCCCTTCCTCACTTGTGCCACAAATAAAATAAAGCAGGAATTACACGTTCCTTCTGCCATCAGACTAAGCCTGAGGCAAAGAAGTTCTAAGATACCTTAATCCTTTTGGCTGCCTTCCGTCACGCTGTGCCTCCTCGATGCTCACAGCTCTCCCCTATCACTCTGTAATAGTGCCAGCTGGCCTCTCTCAGCCAGACTTTTTTTCTTAAAAATAAAAACACTCACAAATTAAAAAAAAAAAAAAAGTGCAGAAAAACAAACCCTTGAATATAGTATTTCATTCATGGGTTGGTTCTTACCAAGTTGTGACTTGTACAATTAATCATAATTCACAGCAGCGTAGCATAGGAACAATTATTTAAACATTTAAAAACAAAGTGGGTTGCTGGCTCTTTACAATGTCGACATATTTAACATCTAAAACAAATCCTTTTACTGCTGTCTTTAAAACAAAGGCACACATTTTTCTGTGAGTGAGATCTCATTTTGCAGCACTTTCCATCCTCCTGCAGGAAGGCAGCTATTTTCAGTATTTCCCAGTTATAAAAGTGGTTTTACTGGGTGAANGTGGTTAAACTACCATTACTCCAGCTTCTATAGTCATACTAGCAACTATTTATTTAGGCATTCTGTCACCATGGGAAGAGCAGATCTCTATTCTTCCTTGCATTATAGAGCCTTCTGTAGCAACCATGTTTATATCCCATAGGGCACAATCATGTAGAAATAAAAAGCTGTGGGAGGGAGTAGAGGGTAGGAAGGGAAGAACACATCATGTACTCCTACGGATAAAAAACTCAAAGCACTCACCAAGATTTAAATGATATTCCTGATAGCAGGAGTTGAAAGCATGATTATAGAAGACCAGAAGCACTATGTTCAATTCCACAGAGTCTAATAATTTCCTCAGAATGAGTTTGGTCTTAGTTTTGGTTTTAATTTACACAGAATAAAGTCAGCTTAAAAAATCCCAGAGACTAGATCAAGACAAGAACTGATGTGCCCCTAGTGAATGGGTTTTAAGAACTCCAGCTCCAATGATTTATTAGTATAATCCTAATATAATATTCTTGCAATTATGTCCTTCGTCAATGTTTAAGTTTTTAATGACAGGTACAAAAATCAAAGCCCAGCTGAGTCCAAGTGGTGCCAAAAGGCTGATGCTACTCTAGTACACGCCCTAGGAGGGCTTTACTTCTACTGCTCCATTTATCGACTGGACCAAGACAGGCACTTTCAGGCGTTTTCACAGCATGATGAGAGAGCTTACTTAACTGTTCCTATGTCCAGCTTATCCCAAGGACACGGGCTCAGGAATTCTTATGAACTGAGAGGGAGGTGATTCTGCCCCTCTACTCCACCTTCTTGAGGCCACATCTGCGGTGCTGCATCCAGCTCTGGCGCTCTCAGCACAGGAAGGACGTTGACCTGCTAGAACAGGTCCAGAGGAGGCCACAAAAATGACTGGAGGGATGGAACACTACTTCTGTTAGGAAAAGTAGAGTTGGGTTGCTCAGTCTGAAGAAGAGAAGGCCCCAGGGAAAACTTACTGTACTTGAAGGGGGCCTATAGGAAAGATGGGTACAAACTTTTCAGCAGGGCCTGTTGCAGTAGGACAAGAAGCAGTCATTTTAAGCTAAGAGTTTATTTAGATTTGATATAAAGAAGTTTTTTACAATGAGGGTGGTGAAACACTGGCACATCTTTCCCTGTGGAGAGGTGGTAGGTGCCCCATCCTTGGTCAAGGGTCAGACTGCATGGGGCTCCGAGCAGCCTCATGTAGTTGTAGACATCCTTGACCATGCCAGGTGGATTGAACTAGACTTTAAAGATCCCTTCCAATCCAAACTATTCTGTGATTCTTTGAACTGCATTCAGTATGAAGGTATCTAATTTGAATCTTTGTATTTCAACCATTGGCCATGCACCTGACAGCTCAGCATTCAAACATTCAGGTCTGTGTAACCCAAGATGCTCTGGTTAAGCTCTGATCATCAATCACAGCAAAATAAAAATACTCATATGATAATAACGCAAGAAGCCTTCTCAGGCAGAAATATTACATAACACAGCTCTTGGTTTTGCCA
>WAAG01088328.1:2569-13905 GCA_013390105.1 Tichodroma muraria | reverse complement strand
CTTGAATATAGTATTTCATTCATGGGTTGGTTCTTACCAAGTTGTGACTTGTACAATTAATCATAATTCACAGCAGCGTAGCATAGGAACAATTATTTAAACATTTAAAAACAAAGTGGGTTGCTGGCTCTTTACAATGTCGACATATTTAACATCTAAAACAAATCCTTTTACTGCTGTCTTTAAAACAAAGGCACACATTTTTCTGTGAGTGAGATCTCATTTTGCAGCACTTTCCATCCTCCTGCAGGAAGGCAGCTATTTTCAGTATTTCCCAGTTATAAAAGTGGTTTTACTGGGTGAAAAAAATAAACTTATAGTTGCACACCCAGTTGATGGCAAACCCCTTACATCATTGAATGAGAATTTTCAAATAAAGGAAGGAGGGGGGAGGAAGGAGAGGTATAGAAATTTAATAAATATTTCCCTTTTACCCACCATGCAACATTAAGAAGGGGCAGATTTATTTTTAACTGATTTTCTTCTACTACCAATAGTTCTTCGAATACATTTCCTAGTGGTTAAACTACCATTACTCCAGCTTCTATAGTCATACTAGCAACTATTTATTTAGGCATTCTGTCACCATGGGAAGAGCAGATCTCTATTNATTCCTGATAGCAGGAGTTGAAAGCATGATTATAGAAGACCAGAAGCACTATGTTCAATTCCACAGAGTCTAATAATTTCCTCAGAATGAGTTTGGTCTTAGTTTTGGTTTTAATTTACACAGAATAAAGTCAGCTTAAAAAATCCCAGAGACTAGATCAAGACAAGAACTGATGTGCCCCTAGTGAATGGGTTTTAAGAACTCCAGCTCCAATGATTTATTAGTATAATCCTAATATAATATTCTTGCAATTATGTCCTTCGTCAATGTTTAAGTTTTTAATGACAGGTACAAAAATCAAAGCCCAGCTGAGTCCAAGTGGTGCCAAAAGGCTGATGCTACTCTAGTACACGCCCTAGGAGGGCTTTACTTCTACTGCTCCATTTATCGACTGGACCAAGACAGGCACTTTCAGGCGTTTTCACAGCATGATGAGAGAGCTTACTTAACTGTTCCTATGTCCAGCTTATCCCAAGGACACGGGCTCAGGAATTCTTATGAACTGAGAGGGAGGTGATTCTGCCCCTCTACTCCACCTTCTTGAGGCCACATCTGCGGTGCTGCATCCAGCTCTGGCGCTCTCAGCACAGGAAGGACGTTGACCTGCTAGAACAGGTCCAGAGGAGGCCACAAAAATGACTGGAGGGATGGAACACTACTTCTGTTAGGAAAAGTAGAGTTGGGTTGCTCAGTCTGAAGAAGAGAAGGCCCCAGGGAAAACTTACTGTACTTGAAGGGGGCCTATAGGAAAGATGGGTACAAACTTTTCAGCAGGGCCTGTTGCAGTAGGACAAGAAGCAGTCATTTTAAGCTAAGAGTTTATTTAGATTTGATATAAAGAAGTTTTTTACAATGAGGGTGGTGAAACACTGGCACATCTTTCCCTGTGGAGAGGTGGTAGGTGCCCCATCCTTGGTCAAGGGTCAGACTGCATGGGGCTCCGAGCAGCCTCATGTAGTTGTAGACATCCTTGACCATGCCAGGTGGATTGAACTAGACTTTAAAGATCCCTTCCAATCCAAACTATTCTGTGATTCTTTGAACTGCATTCAGTATGAAGGTATCTAATTTGAATCTTTGTATTTCAACCATTGGCCATGCACCTGACAGCTCAGCATTCAAACATTCAGGTCTGTGTAACCCAAGATGCTCTGGTTAAGCTCTGATCATCAATCACAGCAAAATAAAAATACTCATATGATAATAACGCAAGAAGCCTTCTCAGGCAGGAATATTACATAACACAGCTCTTGTCTTTGCCAATAAGCCTTGCTAAATGAACCATGTTTCCAGCATGCATGCCTGAAAAAAATTCTCAACCAGAGACCAGAAGGTCCAAACAAGTTGTAGCCTGGAGCTGATCCAGAAGATTCGCCATGACAATGGGGAAAATTCATCTCTGCAGATTTCAGTGATCACAGAATGGCTTGAGATATGACATCACCCTGAGTTCAGTTAGACACAGATGACTCAGAGTTATGACATCCCATTGCTCTTCGTGCTCAAACTACCCCAAGTTACTCATGAACCTGTTTTATCACAGGTTCTGAAATTAACTTGCGCCTCTTCTAAAGCCAATGGACTTCAGCATTTTAGAGTGAGGTTGTAATAACCTGAAACCAAGGAGTATAGCACCAAAGATAGCTATATGTAATCTTCCAAACTTGTCAGAAGTATGCAGATAATACTGCATTGTAGACTAAATATAACCAACTCCTTCAACCTGGTTTTGCTCATCGTATTCCTCTAAAGAAACTTCATCAAAAAAAAAATCACTAAATGTATATGCCAATCGTATTTCTATTAGAAGAGTTTGGAGACAAAACTTAGAATATTAGAAGCACACTTCTGGTGAGACTACTTAAAGAGTATACAAGAAAGCACCAATATTGTGCCAAGTTTACCAGTACAATATAAAGGAATACATGCCTGGCCACAGATGGTACAGACATCTATGCCAGGCAGGAGACACTGATCAACAAGGGCTTCAAAGAGAGCAGCAAGCTTCTTTACCTGCTACCTAGGATAAAGAAACAACGTTCAGGTATGTGTAAAAATGGCTTCTTCCTCAACGTTCTGAATGTTAAAAACATTAAGGAGCTTCTGCTACATCACCTCATCAGTGTCTTTGCCACTGCAGTCTTTGCTAAAAACCTCTGAGGCTCTTCGCTTGGGATCACTGTACATCTGATCTCCTCGTCTGAGTCCTGCTTGGTGAAGCAAGAAGAGATAAGAGTAGCATGATTCATATCTTACTGTTACCTCCCAAAAATTGCTGAGATACCTAGGAAGACATATGGAACTGCAAAGTGCTAACATCTGATTAAAACACAGTTCAATGAATCACGCAGTTTCTTTCCTGTACCTTATTAATAAAAAAATTAAACAATCAGGAGAGAAACCTCCTTGATACAGAAGGGGAAGAGCTTCATCCCACCTAATCATTCTGCAAGAATTAATGCACTTGCCAAAACAGCTCCTCTGATACCTTCAAACACATGTAGAAGCCTCCTCTGTTGCAGGGATTTGGATTGTGACTGTGACACAAACCAGTGCCTCGTTCCTCACGTCGGTAGCATGGAAATCCTTCAGACACAGCCATTACCTCTCCCAACAGCAACATGAGAATTTCTTCTACAGTCAGTTTTCACTAATGGTATTCACAGCCTCAGAGTCAGCAAAGGATTTGGCAAGAGTTGCCCCAATTTCATTCTGTACCTTCTGGAAAAGCTGCGTGTAACAGGAGAAGCAGCTCCAAAGGGTGGAACACGAGAGCAGCTGAGCTGCATCCCCAGCACGACAGGGTGAGGTGAAGGCCAGATCCTGGCTCAGACTTGGTGGCACAGGAGGGTCTGCAACACCACAAAAAGTCAAACCTGAATCACAGAGCAACTGGGCTGTGACAGATGACCCAAGACTGCTGCTGTTCGGGTGGGCTGCAGGTACCTAGTTCTCCTGTTTCGAAGGAAAATTTAAATAATACCTTTAAATTCAGATCAAACCAAAGAGTGCTTAGCAGTTTACTGGGCCTGGTCCCAATAGCTTGTTTCCTTTTCTTTCTCTGTTCTCAAATTTGCCTATAAGTATCACAATAGAATCTAATTAACATTCATTAATGACTGGGATACCAATTGCTAATCCAAAAGAATTTGGTTATGTGCAAGTAAGCAAACAAGTTAATGCACCATAAACTCTGTTTTGTTCATTTATTTTGACAAATGTAGTTTGCTTTTAATTATGATACTTCATAGCAGACTACTTTGCCTGTCTATTTTGCTGAAGTTTGCTGAACTCCCACTGCTATCATACTTTTCCTCAGAGCTATTTAAAAAAACCCAAAACAAACACAAAAACAACAACAAAAAAATCCATCCCAAAACCGACTAATAGAGCAAACACTGGCTGTCCCCTCTCATGAGTAATGAAGTAGCAAAAGACCTGAAGAAAACTGCTTGACCAATGCTCCACATTTTGTGTTTCTCAACTTCCACTGTGGGGAAGGATGCACTACTGATGCTTCATTGTGCTGGGGAAGTTTTCATTTCAGGAATCTTTCCAGTGGGACCAACAGCTCTTTGCAGAACAGATTTGGTATCTACCTGTGCTGCCGATTTTCTTTTCAGGCTAAAGATTTCCAGCTGGGTTCAAAAGGAAATCCCTTTCTGTAAAGAATACATTTCAACATTCAGCAACTCTCACTTAAGTAAAGATTTAACCAGTTTAAGTTTTTAAATAGTTTAAGGAAGCTCTCCATCAGTGGGAGTTTCCCTGCTGCTGTCCTGCTTAGAACATTGCTTAACTACTGAACTTGCCAGAAGTGCCCTAAGCCAGTAACACACATTTCTGAAAACATTCAGCACTTTCTTTATTAAGTGTGTAACAGGCTTTTTGGACTACCCAAACTGTTTTTAAGGGATACCTGCTTAGAGTGTTGAACTACTGATTTTAGTTTTGTTGATTTTTTGGGGTTTTTTTACATCAAAGGCAAGGAGTTCAGTCTGTAACCACAAGCTCTTCTAGGACAGTGTAAACCTTGACCTTTCTCGTGTTGAAAGCAAAAACCTTTGCCTCCTAATTAAGATGCAGGTGAAAACTTGCATAGACAAATAACTAACATTAGATGCTGGGTGCACTCCTTTAAGATTATAAGCCAGGCAGCTGGCAACTATAGGGGACCAACCCAACTCCAGAGCTCCTGTTCAAGAAAAGATTGTGGTCTGGACTCTGGAGCTACCAAGCATGCACACAGTTTGGCTCATACAGCCTTGCTGGTTGGGTGAGGTGTCACTGCCAGATGAAAGAAGTAGGTCACTTCAAGAAATGCTGCCCTATGACAGCCTCTCAAGTCTAGCTCTCAAGTGGCAGTCAAACACCAAGAGCCAGAGAGGAAAATGGGACCTCGTGACCTCTCCATCCTCAGGTCAGACCAAGCCCTGCCAGGTCATCTTCACTTGAATGTCACAGCAGGGTTGGCTTCGTTACATCAAGTAAAAGAAGGTGGCCCATCCAGTCTTTTAGAAAGAGCATGTTCCCCTAAAAGGGTGATGTATTTTAAAATGTTTTCTTCCACAATCACCATTCAGAGCTTGAAGACTTATCCTAACACCTGTATAAGTATGTTCATGACTGATGGGGAGAAACCTCATCAAGTCAAGAACTAGGAGATAAGGCATTTAAAGAAAGTAACTATAGAAAGGGAGGTAATTGGCAACATATTCTCAGGCTGGAAGCAGGGTCAACTTTATGAGAATACAGCTGGAAGACAGCTGGACAGTAATTTCCTTCTCAGATGGTTTTAAAATATGGAAATAAAACAATTCAAGTAACGCAAAGACTTGATAGGTCTCAGCAACAAGATTAGTTATGAACAATGTCTCTGACTGCTACTTCTTCCTTTCTTGAAACTTTTCAGGATTGCATAAGCAATACTACAACCAATCTTCAAGTGGAAGTCACCAATTGCATGCAGAAAGGAAGCATTTTGCTCTCTGTAATTGTTCTCCTATTCTCCACAAGCAAAGTTATTCCTTCCAAAAGGAGTGATGTTTCCACTTGGGCCATCCATGGCTACATCCCTCGATCAGCAGCGGGCAGCCACAGGTGCTGGCCAAGGAGAGGTGCATCACTAAGGCAGCAGTGCAGCAGATTATCCTCTTAATTCTCCTTTAAGTGCAAACAGGAAAAGCTCTATCATCTCCTTCCTGCACAGCCAACTTTCCTTTCATGGATGTTTCCCTTCTGGACAGTACTTCAGATTTCCAACGCTCTTTGCTCCAATACTCCCACTTACATCCCTTGTCTGAGGTCTGAGCCCCAGCTCTGTGCTCTAAGGATACCCTTGTGCTAAAGCTTCAGTGCCACCCCACAGCCCTGGCTTTTCTGTGCTACTGAGAAAGAGATACCTGGCAGCCGCTGCTGGTGTCTGGGCATCAGACACCAGAACGGTGTAAAGGACTTTTCCTACCTCTTGACTCAGTTTTACAAGCAAAAACCCCACCTATGGGCAATACAGAATAATCCCCACAGCCATCCAGCAGCAATAGGATGAGGACTGCTCATGAAGATAGCTTCTGACAGACCATGGCCCTGCACACAGTTCCATCAGCTCCATTCACTGTTGTGCCAATGCACAGGCTCCTGCACAGCACTGGTGCCAGAGGTGTGACTTTGCACTGTACTGCAGATGAGTCACCCACGTTCTTCCAGGTTACCAGAACACTGCTGACTCCTTGCAAGAGGCACCTCATTTAAGGAACTGAGAAGTTTGGAGTGAGTAGCTGCCTCAAATCAGCTACTCACACTAGCAAAAATTATCTAAGACGACCAAGCCATTTAGGACCCTGTGGCTCTAATCTATGCTAACATCCTGTAATCCCCAAGCCAAAAACTATGAATTCCCTTTCAGCACAGTAACAGTTCCACAAATCCGACAAGGCAATCTTCATCACAGCCTCCTCTGCCAAGCCCAGAAAAACTTACCTCGGTCACAGCTTTGAAATAATTTTTTTTTGTCTGCTAGGGCTCAATTCCATAGGTGTTTTTGCTACTTCTTTGAATACTGTGTTCAGCAGCTCCCTGGCAAGGTCTCTGGGACTGTCAAACATCACAGAGGCACACTGGGGCAGACTGAGGGCATTACTACAGGAGCCTACCACATCCTACAGCCAGTGTACAACTGACATAAGGAACAAGTATTTCACAAAATAAAGTGGCAAAATTCAAGTGCTGAAAGCCACAGGCATTGTTGTGGCAGCACATGACAAAGAAGATTTCTCAATTTTTTTTGAGGAGAAGGACCATTTTGCTTTTGGAGAATAAAAAGAAATTATAAAATACCATTGTCTTGTCTCTGTCTATTCTATGATGACTAAGATGGAGAAGCACACTAGAAGTAAATTTCATCTTTACAAGGCAAGCGAAGTCCTTGGCAGTGGGGCAGATGTGGTTTTATTATCACCACTACAACCTGCTCAAAGCACAGGCAAAACTTCACCTCCCCACTGCAGCCAAGAGCCACCAACCCACCCCTGAGGGCAGGTCACCTTCGAGACTGCCCAGGCACAAACAAACAGTGCTGCCCTCCAGGACGACAGCCTACTGGAGCCTAGAGAGAAATGTGCAAGTCGCAATTTCTGCCACCAGAACTGGGAGCACATTTGATCTGAGTGCCTCAGGCAAAATCCCTTCTTTTCTCTGCATCTCAGCTTCCAGGCTCCTCGAGCTTTGCAAAGCCTGACATGAGACACAGCAGAAATGCAGAAAGCCACAGAGCAGAAATGCAGAAAGCCACATTGCAGAAATGCAGAAAGCCACAGAGCAGAAATGCAGAAAGCCACATTGCAGAAATGCAGAAAGCCACATTGCAGAAATGCAGAAAGCCACATTGCAGAAATGCAGAAAGCCACATTGCAGAAATGCAGAAAGCCACAGAGCAGAAATGCAGAAAGCCACAGAGCAGAAATGCAGAAAGCCACAGAGCAGAAATGGTATGACAAGGGCCAAACAGATGCAATCACCTGAAATTTTCTGAAGATGGTTATTTATAAATTCTCACAGTGTTTCTGGAGTGCTGAAAGTCTGATGCTGAGAAGCCTTAACTGTGATAAAGGTCCAATGGTTGCCAACTGAGTATTTGCTTTAATCACATTTGATATTGTTCTTAAAGCTGCCTGCCAGCTTCTGGAGTCATTTGATTATATGCAAGTATTGCTTCAAAGCAAACAAGCAATGGATCCATTTTTATTTGTTTGTTTCACTGTTTATAAGTGATATTTTCTTAGAATTTGCAGCGTGAAGGAAATGCACAGTACTTACGTTTGGATCTAATTTTCATGAAAATTGAATAAAAACAGAAAAACACCAGCCACCAAAAATAATTCTACCCCCCAGTAATTAAGTTCCCATAAAGAGAGGGAAAAAAAAAAAGAGAGAGAAACAAAACCTTGCTATTCAGCCAACTTTAAGATATATTTCATAAATCAGCCGTGTTCAGCTTAAATCAGCACAAACGAACAGCGAAGGAGAAGCCTTGAGGCAACTGTTCAGACACCTGAGAAATGACAGCCAGAAGCCAAAGCCAGAGAGGGAAGCTGGGTATGAAGTTTTTTTAAAGAAATTCAACTTGACTCATTATAAAGGCAACACAGGAAAATAGGTGGGATGGGGATGAGCCATACAAGCAGAGATGAGCATTGCTCAGCTGGGGGAATCCAACACACACGGATGTGTAGACCTGGAGGACTCAAACACAAGCCTATCAGCACTAAAGATACCACTGCTCTGGCCTGGGCTGACAGAAACCTCAGGACTGCACAGCTTGGCAGACAGAGAGGGCATGCTGTACACCGAGTCATACTGCTCATTCTTCCCCTCCTCTGCATGATCTGTTCCTGAGAGTAAAACCAGAAAGAGACAAAACTTAGTGTCTAATCCTGAGCACAGTAAGGGAACAGCCAGATTCCAGCAAATCACCATCTCCTGCTGATGCAAAGCTTGGTAAAGAAAGGAAACCTGTGGAACTGCAGGACTCTTCATATGCACACGAAAAATGAGAATTTCAAGATTCAATTCAGACTCCCCAAAATGTCCCGATCTGTAAAACCATTCAGAAGAGCCACTGATCTTAGCAAAAGGAAAACTCCTAACCTTAAAAACATCAATTATAATCTGTACTAAAATAAACAGAGTAGATCAAGTAATTTCATCTCGAGGAGAGCAATCCAGACTTTCAGTCCTTCAGCTAAATTCCTATGGGCACCATTCTGGAGAGGTCACAGAAAATCCTGAAACAACTGCTCAGTGAGGCAGGGAAAACAATACCAAGAAACCATCAGTGTGTTAGCTTGAGGAATAATGCAGTTTTGAAGTGCCACCATCAGATCAACAGTATTGGTGACTTCCTTACTCTGTGCTAGGCACCCAAATCCATGGGAAATACTGGAGACTCAGAGAAGGCTCAGAGGACCCTAACAACAATATTTTGGATGTGGAGAAGCTTATTTGAAGGCAGACTGAAGACTGGATAGCATACTTCAGGGATGAAATAAAAATGTAAAATCATGACTAGCAGAGAGAAATCATAACTTCAGTTTCTCTCTTCTTGGTTGCATAACAAAGGGAAATTCAACAGAAGCTACAAGTTACAGAAGAGATAAAAATAAGATAGTCTCAAAAATGCCTAACCAGACTGCAGACATTGAAGGCCAAAAAAAAGCAAGATTTGCCCCAAAGCAGACACATATGATTAAGAACATCAATAGATTTAAGAGTGTAGGATAAAACAAATCTTGGTACAAGGTATTAAACTTCTGGGATAACCCCTGAAAGGTATTGTGAGACAAAGATAATTACAATAGCCCAAATCAAACTATCATTTCTACTTTTATAGATGTTACCCTTGGGAACTGCTGGAAGTAGGTATTTGATTAAATGGATCTAAAAGTCTGGCAGCTCCATGGTCAGTCTGTTTTTAAGCTTCATCTGGACACAACGCATTTAGACCTTTAAAAGCACTGAATATTTTCTTCTGAAAAACACCAAGTTAAATATTTTTTTTTAAAAAGGAATATCACAAACCTAAATTCAGACAAAAAAAAAATCATATTTCCCATCTTTCTGAGGTCACAACTGGCCCATTAAGATCCATGTGATAAACAAGTTCATTCCTAATGTATATCAGTTAACCACCTTAGCTCCTCAAGAAGGTACAGAAGCTGTAGTATTAAAAATTATGTCCTCAAAACATATCCAGTTCTCCAGAAACAGAACTTACTTGCTGTTTCCTAAAATAAGTTTATTTTAGCAGTCTTAAACCCTGCCAAATTCCTAAAATACTTATAATAATAAACAGTATATGCAATTACCACCATATAAAGTTAGTTACTTCCAGTGCAGAAGCTACAAATCAACCTATGTAAAAAATTCTTGGGTTGAGGTTTTTGTTGGCTTTTTTTGCTTTCTTTTTTGTCGATTTTTTGGTTCTTACATTATTTTCAGGGTTTTCTCATCAGCTACACGAAATATCCATCCACACAATTAGTCTTCCATTTGCAAAAGAAGATCAGAAAAGAAGTTCAGATTAGACACTAGGAAGAGGTTAGACAATAGGAAGAGGTTCATATTAGAAACTGAGAGGGTGGTTGAGCACTAAAACAGGCTTCCCCAAGGAATATATCACAGCACCAAGCCTGACAAGAGTCCAAGCAGCTCACCTTCTGCACAATCAGCAGGCTCTCCTGCTCCCTAAAGAGAGTGCTGGTCAGACAAAACATCGGAAACAGCTAGTTTGCTAATTAAAAACACATGGATTTTCTCCCATTCTGTTCAAAGCTGAATGTTCTGAAAGCATTCAAGTTTCTTACCCAGGCACATGCTGCCAACTCCTCAGTTCATTAGTGGACTCAAAGCGTTAAGTACAATAACAAAAACAGTGAACTTGTTTTTCTGCTTGCTTTATTTTGGAGTTCACAAAATGCAAAGACAGTCTTTTGCTGCTCAGAAAAAGATTTCAAGCAAGGCAGTCACCTGGCTCCAACGCAAGCATTTCCTCCCCTGCCTTCCCTCCAGAGGTGCCTTAAATCAGTGTTTGACATCAGACTGAGAAAAGCAGCAAAGCACAAGGTGACAAGTAGTTCTTTTTAATATGAAAGGCTTCTGCTGAGGCACATTAAAATACTAATTCAAACGCAGAATAATCAGCATCTTTATAAGATTTCAGTCTGGTATTGGCTACTTCTGTCAAAAAACACTGCTGGCTATGCTGCCCTACTAACAGAACAAATAACTCAGAACTTTGCCACAGACCTATGCCTCAATGAAACTATGTTGAAGTTACATATGTCTCTGAACTACTTTGGAAGCAAAGGAATTGTTTCTGATATAGTAACAATAGTGCTAACAAGTTAGCACCAAGATACAAACAGCAGTCAGGTCAAATCCTTAAGTCACTCTGTAGGAAACCTGGATAAGAGCTTGTTTTAGCTCAGAGTTACACTGAGACCTCATATGGTCCTTACTAATGAAATGAGAAGAAGCAGTAGTATCTACTCCCAACGTAACAGCAGGGAAACCAGATTGCAAGGTTCTTTTGCTAATATGAGTTACTATCATGTTGCGGGAGCTCTGCACTGTTGCAATAATTGCAGATTTAACAGGCTTTTTCATCTTTCTCACCTTCAAATTCTTTCTCCTTCAGAACAGCTTAGTGCTGCCATCTACTTTTTTTTTT
>WAAG01088327.1:0-10417 GCA_013390105.1 Tichodroma muraria | reverse complement strand
TCCTTTATATCTAGCTACTTTCATCCCTTACATTCTCATTTTAACAGAGGAGATATGTAAAAATTAAACAAATGAAAAGAAACTAGGAGATGCAAGACTTGTTACTGACTTTAGGTTGAAATAATTTGAAATTCTAGGTTGAAATCACTTGTCCCCTGTATTTCTCCTCGTGTTTGGACTTGCGTCTTTATACAGTGTTACCAAATTATAATCTTGTTTTCAGGACAGAAATAAATATTCTCTTTTGTGGCTTATTTTTGCAAAATGTACTTATACAAAGGGCTCTTTCATACCAGCAATTCCACTAACTTTGCTGATACAACATGCATTTGTATTATGAAGCTCCTATTTGCATGGGAGGGCTTTGATTTATATCAAAAGTATAAAAAAGTATATTTATATGGGAAGTGTGAAACTTCCCATACGTCTGTGGTGCCAAGGAATTTTGAGTTTTGCTTATTACCAAAAGATGCTAAAACAATATAAAAAATGTGCTGAAGAGGAAAATACAGTAATTTTCAATGTTGTTTGAGCAGCATTTTTGAATAAATTACCTTTGGACATTTAATTAAATTGTTCAATAAGCAAATGCGGGTATTGTTCAATAGACTAGATCAATTGACCTAGGCTTGATAGGGTTTTTCTCAAGGTAAATGTTTGTTCTAAAACATTAACTGTTTAATTTTTCATATGAAGGTAAAAAATTTGAAAACACAGAAATGTTTGGCCAGTATCCACTACAGGTTAATGGCTTTAAAGATCTGCATGAGTGCCTAGAAGCTGCAATGATTGAAGGGGAAATTGAATCTCTCCATTCAGAAAACTCTGCAAAGTCTGGTCAGGAGGTGAGTTGAGTGCTCCTTTGGGCTTCTCTGGGGATGTTGTTGTAGTGCCCTTTATTTTTCTTTGGGTTTCATGTCTGGTTTTTATGGTTCATGGCATGTGCTGTATAGATGGGAATCCCCATTGCCTGTCAAGGCTGAGCTACTTTCTCTTTACACAGCTGGTCATGTTTCATAACAATTATTTTAAAGATGTGAAATCTTAGGAGGTTTTTTCCTACTTACATAAAAAGTTCAGGTGTAGTTTCTTCCTTGGTGTCAGTCTTTTGCAGTAATGAAATTTTGCTTCCTTTAATCATGTCAAAGTACACACGGGGTTTAATTGTGAAGCCTCGTGACGCACACTGAAATCATCCTCCAGTCTGAAATTCTGGTGCCAATTCTGTTTTACAACAAATGTTTTATGGCATTTCTTTTACAATGTGCATATTTCCTGAAATATAATTTGAAGAAAACAAAATCTCATGAATTTCTTGATACAATCCCAAGTTTAGTTTCTTCATGCAAGGTGAAACCTTGTATGTACCTACTACAAGACCACAATTGTTATGAACTAAAGGTTGTATTGCAGTTATAACCTGTGTGTATTCATGCATAAAATCTCAGTTCTGTTGTAAATGTTTCTCTAGAAGTGTCAGACTTGGGTGGTGTGAGGTTTTTCATTTTGGTTTTGAGGCTTTTAAACTTGTAATATTGGGAAAGTGGGAAACAGCAGGATGGTGATGTACAGGTCTATGTTGTTGAGTTCTGTGAAATCGTCAGCTTTGCTTTTTAGGATGTGGAAATAGAAGTGAAATAGTCATATGACAGATTGACAATGGTGGAAAACCAAGAAAAGTAATGTATTAAGTCCTATTCTAGAAAAAACATTATTTCGTTATTACCAGGGCCAAGTAAATTGGTTATGTTTCCCTGAAATAATCTGTAGTGATACTGCTGCTTTTAGTAGCTATGTTTAAATATAAAGCCTGAAAGGTGTTACAGGGCATTAGAAGGTTTGGAAGTCCTAAAGAACTCTGAATTTCTTGTAGCTTTAACGTGGTCTGTCTTAACTGAACGAAGACTTCAAGTAACTTTTCTCTGAGTTGATTGATAACAAAGCTTAAAGAGAATAATAATGTGGTACTCACGTATGTTGAAAGAGCCTTAAAGAAACATGATTTTTTCCCTTATTCCCACCATTGACTCTGATGGGGTATTTATCTTGACTATTAGTAGTAGTAGTAGTATTAGTATTATTATTAGTGTTGTTATCATGATACCTAAAAACCTCAGTTACAGAGCAGGATGTCAGCAAGTAAGCTAATGTAGGAACAGAAAAAGGAGACATTCTCTGTTCTGAGGAACTTAAATCCTGCTTCAAGAGAATTTTAGCCATGAGCACAGGAAGAAAAGGCTGTTTGCTAGGTGTTGTATGAAAAGACTGTTCAAGACATTTGGCTGGATAGGAGAACTTGAAGTGAGCCCTGAGTCAAATGCCACATCTGGGCTATGGCACTGATGACAAGTATGTGTCAATTGTGTCTGCAGCAATCGGAGAAACTTCAGGTGATGGTGAGACATCCAAAACTTATTAAATGGGTAGACTGTGGTTGTTATGTTTGAGAATGGAGAGGAAAAAAAAGATCTTCAGTGCTGGAGCTGGAGCTGGATTTGTATTGTAGTTGAGAGACAATGTATGTGAAAAAAGAAGTGAGGATTATGGATAGACCTCTGCTGAGCAGTCAAGGACAAATGGGGTACGATGATGATAGCAGTGATTTGGGACATGAGTAGAACGTTTAAGCTGTTAGTCTGGAGGAAATATCAAACACTCGCTGATCCTGTTTTGGGGGGTCATTAGAAGCTTTGAATGATATCAGGTGAATGAATGGATCAGGAAGTTGAGTCTGAGAGAACTGTAGCAGGAAGAGCACTTGCTAACAGTGTAAACAGCCCTTTCAATATCATTGAGGGGTTAAAGGAACAGAACAGTCGGCAAGGCAGGTGGGCTCAAGCAGGAGCCGACTTTTGTATGAGCAAAATAAATGTGAGTGGACCAAGTATTTCTGCCTCCTCTGCTGGAACACAGATAGCAAACCTCATATGCAGCATGAGCAACAAGTGGTCTGTGTTTACACTGAAGGGAGAAGGTGGTAGCATTGGAAAACTTATGCTGACCCACTCTCTGAAACCAGTTTCTCTCACAGCTGTGTTGGTCTGCAGGTATTGTATCATTATTACTGAATTTCTGCTATTGGAAGGCATTAATTTTTGGGATTTCTGTTTCTTCATCCAGCACTGGTTCACAGAGCTTCCTCCTGTTTTAACTTTTGAGCTATCAAGATTTGAGTTTAATCAGGCTTTGGGGAGACCAGAGAAGATACACAACAAATTAGAATTTCCTCCAATTTTGTATCTAGACAGGTACGGTATATTATCAACAAAATTCTAGTGTGAATATAAAATAAATCCTGTAAGTTTGTTAAAGTTGATGATGTGTCTTGTGCTCACTTGAATCATAGTAAATTTATGTTCTATTTATATGTAAGAATTTTCATGAGTTTCATCTGTTTCAGAAAATAGACATAGATCACAATTTAAGACATACTACTGCTTTTTTGTCAAAGCCTGCATACACTTTCATTTATTGCTAGGTACTTGTATACACAGGCAAAATACTCTGAAAAAAACAGTTTATGGGTCCATTTGGGAAACAGGGTGACAAGTTGGATATTTCATGGTGTTCCAGATATTCTTCAAACATGCAGTCAGTTCTCAGCGTGAGTGCATGCAGTTTCTCTGTAGAGCAGAAATACCAGAATGGCTTTCAATTAGCTGCTGAATGTTATTTGTGAACCTAAATAATGAAACAGGAGTATTGCTCTGTGATTGCCACTTGAACTAACTAATTTAGAATCTCTCAAATAGTGGCTTTCTAATACATGTTTGTCACCCATGGTATCGACAGAGCTTTTGACACTGGGGAAAAAGTATCTTCTGAAAGTTGTGGAATGGCTCATTTTCTTCTCAGTTCTGTTTTAGTGCTGAATATGTTGTAGGTTCTAGAGTGTGTGAGTTTTTATTAGTACTAAGCTGTGTGGCTGATGGAGACAGACATCAGTTTCACTGTTAGGATACTGTAGGCTGACACTACTTTCTAAATTTTGTGTTTTACAGGTATATGCACAAAAACAGAGAAATAACAAGAATTAAACGAGATGAAATCAAGAGACTCAAAGAGTACCTCACAGTTTTACAACAGAGATTGGAACGGTACTATAGATAACTGTGTAAATGCATATAGTGTTATGGACTACATAGAATAACTCTTTGCAATTATATACTTTGTGTATAGTTATTTACCTGAGATTTCTATATATCTTTTCTTTTACTCTTTCTTTAGAAGCTGTGTATAAGTGTTGTAATTCTGATTCATGAAACATGCTAGGAAAGGTTTGCTTTAATTAATTGCAGTCAATCAGAAAATTTTTTTTTTTCCTTTTTTAATAATTTTTTTTTCTTTCTATCTGTGAGTCATGGCATTAATACATTTTGTGGTTAACAGATATTTAAGCTATGGTTCTGGTCCTAAACGATTCCCCTTGGTAGATGTCCTGCAGTATGCCCTGGAGTTTGCCTCCAGCAAGCCGGTGTGCACGTCCCCCGTGGATGACCTGGGTGCCAGTGCCCCTGCCAGCGGCACCCTGCCACCACTGATTCCCCCCAGGTAAGGGCTGCCTCCTGCTCCCTGGGGCAGAGGCCAGAGCAAACCAGCCTCTGGGAGAGAGGGGGCACGTTCAGCTGCTTTGTTCACCAGACCAGTAAAAAAATGGCATCTCCTAAGGGGGGTAATGTGAAGTTTCCTCTCTTTTCTTTCGGTATGGCAGGCTTAAATAAACAAAAATGTTATTGACCTGGGTTTGTCTTGTGCACTTAGAAAAATGTCTTCACATGGAGATTACCATTTTCAAGCACAGCCCAATTCCATCTACAATTCTAAATAGACAGAAGATTCTGGTGAGGTCATTGATCCCCATGTGTATTGTTTAAGAATCTGAACTGGGCAGTGTGTTTGTGCTGCACAGCATCAAGGTTTCTGGTGTGCAGATTATCTGTTACTTTTTGCCTGGGAGCTAAGCTCCTTTTGTGCCATGCAGTTTGCATATCTTACCAAATTTGTCATGAACATAAATAATTTGACTTCTTAAATGCAGAGTAGCTAAAGTACCAAAGTACTAAATGTCCAATTATGCTATTTTTCTCCCTGTTTAAGCTAGTAATTCAGTCTTGGGGATTGAGTGTACACTCAGTCAGTTTGCAGATGATGCTGACCAGAAAAGGACCTGGAGGTGCTGGTCAGCAGTGGCTGAACATGAGCCAGCTGTGCCCAGGTGGCCAAGAAGGCCAATGGCACCTGGCCTGTACCAGCAGTGGTGTGGCAGCAGGACCAGGGCAGTGATTGTCCCCTGTGCTGGGCACTGCTGAGGTCACACCTCAAATCCTGTGTTCAGTTCTGGGCTCCTCACTGCAAGAAAAACATTGAGGTGCTGGAGTGTGCCCAGAGAAGGGACCAGAGCTGGGGAAGGGTCTGGAGCACAAGTCTGATGAGGAGCAGCTGAGGGATCTGGGGGGACTCAGCCTGGAGAAAGGGAGGCTCAAACGAGACCTTATCACTCTGTACAACTCCCTGACAGGAGGGTGTAGCCAGGTGGGAGCCAGCCTCTTCTCCCAGGTAACAAGTGACAGGACACAAGGAAATGGCCTCAAGTTGCATAGAGGAGGTTTAGATTTGATACTAAGAAATATTTGTTCACAGAAGGGGTTATCAAATGTTGAAACAGACAGCCCAGGGCAGTGGTGGAGTCATCCCTGGAAGTATTTAAAATATGTATAGATGTGGCACTGAGGGACATAGTTTAGTGGTGGACTTGGAAGTGCTGGGTTAATGGTTGCACTTGATCATCTTAGAAGTTTCCTCTAACCTAAATAATTCTATGGCAATAGAGTATAACTTTGGATAAGTGGACACTAACAGTTTATAGCATAGCTTTGGGTATTGTATTTGGACAGTAGGGTTCTGTCTTCTGGGTCAATCAAGATTCTTAGCTTTGTTGTTCAGAAAAGTGAAATACATGTAAAGAGGCTTTAAAAAGATTTCCAATGTCTTACTGATATAATGCAAGCAGAAATAGTGATGATTGATAAGAGAAGACAAACTTCTAAAAGTTACTGTTGCTTGCATGAAATGCAATATCAAAAGTAATAAACTGCTCAAACTCCTGTGTAGGAAGTTTGTTCTCTAGTAATGTGAGTATTGTGGCTTTCTTGTCCATCTGTAGGAACAGCACACCACGTTATATAGAGTGACATTTTCAGCTCTTCATGTTCTCAAAACTTTCTAAACTCTTGGAGAATCCAAGTTCCTCAGGCTGTATCATGATGCTGTACACAAAGTAAAAATTCAGTGACATGCAAGAAAGATCTTCAGATTCCTCTTATGTGGTGTGATTATATAGAGGTGATCTTGTTGATGGGAAGAGAAAAATCTGTAACAAGTCTTCATTTTTATCACCCTGCTGCTCTTGCAGAATTTTCCTAAGATGGCTGCTTTGCAGTTTGAGTCAAGAGTGGTTTGGAACAAATTTAGATTGGTTGGTAGTGCATTTCCAGTGAGGCATAAATATCAGAGGTCCCTTCATTATTGCTGTTCAGGACATTAGCATGTAGAATGTTAGAATGTAGGCAGGACATTAGAAAAAGTATGTCTGTTAAGCATAAGACACATGAAGGAAGTTATTAAACCGAGAATTTGTGCTAATTGGATTTTATGGTCATTGACCATAAGACAAACTGCTGTGATTTCTCTCTCTGCCATTTGGCTGTAAATGTTTCAAACCACAGTTATATATGCATATGACAGGATTTGAAATTGTTCAGTAGTGTTTCAAATAAAGCAAACTTTGTGCTTTTATTATTTTATTAAACATTGTTTTCCTAGTATGTAATATACCACAAAGCTTTCAGAATTTAAGTACTAATTCCACGTTGCTTTTGTAGTTGCCTGTTCTGGATTGCACTTTAGGAAATTGTTACCTTTAAAACAGCCATTATCAGATGAAAAACTTATTTTTATGGTATAACTTTTGGTCTATTTGATGATTCAATTTTTATATTTCATATTTTGAACGAATGCAGCACAATAGAGCAGCAGGGGCCTTCATCATCAGATGTCCCTAGCACATCTCCTGTACAAAGATCAGTAATACATAAACCATTCACACAATCACGGATTCCCCCTGACCTGCCGATGCATCCGGCACCAAGGCACATCACGGAGGAGGAGCTGTCTGTCCTGGAGGGCTGCTTGCATCGCTGGAGGACTGAAGTAGAGAATGACACAAGAGGTAATGCCGCACACTGGGGAATGCATTTGCTGTAGGAAAGGATTTGTGCAAGTGGGGGAAATCTCATCCAAGAAGGTTTAGTGTTTCTCCTGTGGATAGATGTACCACGTGTGAAATGCACCCGTTGGGCTTTTCGTGGGATAAAGATGTAGTCATGTGCAGTTATACAGCCTTGTGGAAGAGAGGTTCTTCTCTTTGTCTTTCAGATTTGCAAGAAAGTATATCTAGAATACATCGGACAATTGAATTGATGTACTCTGACAAAACAATGGTCCAAGTAAGTACAGTTTTGGCATGAGATAATTGAAAATAGATCCTTTTTGGCACTTTTTAAAGTTCTTAGATGCTTGAAAACAGAGCAAGTTACAAGAATTATGTAGTGTTTTGAGATATTTCATTGGAAAGTTTTGTAAGCCCTTTGGTTGTGCACAGTCAGATGAAAGACAGCATTGCAATATTTTACAGGTAGCATGCTTAAATTCAGGCAACTGTGATGAAAAGCCCAAATATATTCTATCTCTGATCCCTGTTTTTTACCTGAATGCAGATTCACACAACTAAATATTCGTGCCCTGATTTGCCCATATTGCTCAGTAACCTTATGGCTTTAAGGTGGTGAAGCATTAGACACAGGAGAGTACTATTTACTTTGCTGCTTAGTGCCACTGTGTATTGCAACTTCCATGCTAATGCACAGAAATTCAAGGCTCCTGATTTTGATTTGTAGTTAATTCCAGTGAGTGGTTTTGTTGNTTTTGTGTTTTGTTTTCTTTTTTTAAACTTTGTTTAGATTTTGTATCAGTCACAACTTTGATTATTAGTCTAAGCTGTCTTCTAGAAAATTCTTGTTCTGTGTAATCTGAACAGTGTTTTTAGAATGTTTACTGTGGAGCTGTGGCTCCTCTTCTGTTTCTTATGTTCACATACTCATGTTCTCTCACTCTGACAGGTTTTAAGGTTAAGGATTACTTCCTCTGTTACTTTCTGTTAGTAAAAAGAACTATTTTCATTCCAAGTAAGATCTGTTCAGCTTACAGTTTTCCTTGAGGTATGTTTTCATTTTGTACATGGCTTCTAGTAGTTACTGGCAGCTGAACTCTGATGTTAAGGATTTCAGGCAGATTTGCCTAGATGACTTTCTTTAAGCTTGCTACAAGCAGGCACTTCTTTTCCTTAATACTTGTGTTATAACAAGAGGGACACAGGCTATTGTGTCATCTAACAATAAAATTAATTAATTTGGTAACTTGCATCTGAATGGTCTACTTGTGTTGGCTTAGGTGTTACAGGAGGAAATACCTCTGGATAACAAAGATACTAGTCAGCTGTCATTACAAAAGGAAAAAGAGATTACTTAGTAAAACACAAAGAAGGTGCTGAACCCATCTGAATTCACAGGCTGGAAGGGAAACTGCTCTTCTGCAGCTCAGCTGATCTGTCCCTGTGGCTGTTTTGGCACGATAGGAGGGAGGCAGGTATGCAGAGCTGTCTACTTTTCCCTGCCTACCTCTGTCTCTGGGTGATTTGATAGCTGGGTATTGCCTCATACCCTGGGAGCAGTTTCACAGTATTGATGTTTCCCTCTGCACAATACAGTTGCAGGATTGCAGTCTTGAAGTCAAGTTCTAGGCACATAAGACTAGACACATTTTTAAGACAAACATATAATATTTGCAGGATGCTTCCTAGTGGATTTATGAACTATTTGAGAAGCTCTTCGTATTTTCTTTTTGTCATTTTGGATTCTAAGGAAATACAGTAGTCCATAAAACCTTTGTCAAATTGTCATATGAAATGCATTCCCAAAATATTTATTGTTTCATTCTCCTGAATGAATATTTCATCAGCTGCTTATTTATTTACTTCCTTCTGTGAACTTTCTGTTGGGAAAGAGACACAACTGTTTTTTCTGTGGGAGCTCATCTTGGATATAGCAGCTTTAACATACCTGTTCTGTAGCTGCATGTGATGGGGTTGGTGAAGCTCCATTCCTGGTCTATGAGCAATAAGTGTAAACTAAGTTTAATGCCACCTATGTTTGTGTTGCCTTTTGCTCTTAATTACTGTTGATATATAATGGCTTATCACAAGAGATGCCTGTTGGCACCAAACTCACCTGTCCCCTGGTCACAGACCTCTGTGGGGAACCTTCCTGATAGCTCAGTGTGGATGACTGACAGCTGCTTCTCCTGACTTGGAGGAAAAGGTGGGGACCCTCAAGCTGACCCACTTAGCATGGTTTTAAGTAAAACAATTTAAATTCAATGGGGACTCTTAGTTCTTGATTTTAGGGTAAGAAAATTTTATTTTGACAAAGTCTAAAGAGACACCTTTTTTTAAAATCAGGATCTGCATACATTTTTGTGCATATATGCAGGCTTGCAGTCATTTTAAGGAGGCTTTCACACTGGTTTAATAACAGCTGTTAAAAACCCCAGAGCATTCAGATTTAAGAACTTGCCAGGATTTCGTCTGTGCATACTTCTTGTGTTTGGGAGATTTAGAGTGTGGTTTGGTCTCTGGAATGACAATCTGTTTGATTCCAGCTGCTGTGCAGTCACTCTGCTTTACAGTTCAAGGGGAATTGCAAAATCTCCAGCACTTGCATATAGCCTGGAAGAGAATGATCAGGTTAAAAATAACTTCAAGGGGTTTCTCCAGTCACAGTTGTGTGTTATTTATGATTGTTGCAGTACTCAAACGATATTTGTGAAAAATACTGAGTACACCTTGAGTTAGAGACTGTTTATCTTCAGTCCAGATTGTGACACCAGTACAAGCTGGTTTTGGGGTTTTTCATCCCAGCTGAGCTGTTGTCATTGAGGCACATTGTGCATAGCAGGGAGGCTCAGCTTTCCCCCTTTTATGTTGCATGCGCTATTCTGGTAGGTTAAAGTGAGTCAATCACTAAGAAGTTTTCAAAAGATTTGTAAGGAAGAACTCATTCATTCTGCTTCCCTCTCTCCTTCAGATTTCCAGTTACTTAAGTAGAAACTAAGTTTCCCATTGTTCTTACTTGTTGGTTTACAGGTGTTGCCTGGAATTCATTTTACACTGATCCTAGAACCTGCTGCCATCCTTTGCCTCAGGAGGAGGAGAGGACCTTTTCAGGTCTTCCATGCTTTCTTTAGCTTTTCCTGATACAGTTAAAATACTGGAAAACAATTGTATTCCTATTCTACTGTAGGA
>WAAG01088326.1:0-13240 GCA_013390105.1 Tichodroma muraria | reverse complement strand
CTGTCTCAAACTAAAAGTCATAAATGTTAGGGATTACAGAGCTGTTGTTTCAGGCAAATGTATTTAAGGCAGAACTCTTCAAACCTAGCAAGGCAGCAGAGATGAAAATGCCAGAGGCAAATCCAAGCTCATGTATTTCTTCAAGAAGCTGAAAATTTTTATCAGCTATGAAGTCATTTTGTATTAAATCAAGATTTTGGGGTTTGGGCAGTAGAAGTGTGTTCAGAGAACTGCACAATTCAGTACAGTGAGAGCTGGGGGAAGAAGAGTGAGCTCCCTGCAGTCTGATGCATCTGAGCTGTGTTATGTCTGCTGATTTAAGACACTTTAAATAGCAAAATTAATCAGACACTTGGAAACAATTGTTTTTAGTACAGATTAAAAAAACAATGCTTAAAAGTCACTGCTTTTTTTTTTTTTGCTTTGTCTCTTATGGTTAAGGATCAAGGACTTCTCCTTCAAGGACTTCTGAAGGTAGAAGCTACTTTCTACTTTCTTTCAATCTATCCTTTTCCTAAACTGAGATGTGATTTCCCATTATATCCTTTAGGAAACTGTTTACTAAAAATATTAACATATGTAGCAAAATACTGCATATTCTCTGTGTACTAAAAGGCTGATTCTATATCTACTGAAATTGGCTAAACTGTGTCTACTGAAACCAAAGAGCAGTTCTCTACACAAATCTGTATTCTTACAGGAAAATTATGGTAGAGATCCTGTGAGTTAATCCCTCTCTGGAAAGGGTTTTTCTAGGTTTTCTCCTGCTGTGTCAGCACTTAGTGCCAGCAGCTGCTCTGTCTTTGTTAAGACCAAACTCTTGTGATCGTGCCTGGAGATGCTGCTGCTGGAACTTCACCTATTGGATTCTTAAGTTTGCTGAGATTTGCAGAGTGCTAAGGAGAAACTGCTCTCTGTGGGTCTCTGCTTGAGGCCTTGAGACTGGAAAATCATTTCTAAAAGATAAAAAGCCCCAAACAGCAGAAACACCAAAAGAATGAAAGCTGACTAACCCTATCTCTTAGTTAAAAGTCTGGACAGGAAAGCTTGCAGATCAGAAAAGTGAGGCAAGGGGCCTCACTTATCTTATTCTTATCATTCACAGATACTTTCTAGGATTTATAATCCTTTCCATTTGAACAGATAATGAACTAACAGTGTTATTATTAAAAATTTAAAATGTGACCTCTACTATAAGGAAAGAGAAAGTAAGAAATATTATTAATCTATTTCTTTGAGGTGCAAAATGTGGCAAAGTTCTCACACAGCTAAGAGTGGGCTGTTTCAGAGTAGACCTCTTTCCTCTGTCACAAGTGACTTTCTCTCTCCTTTCTGAGGACACAGTTGTCCTTCAAAGTTGCACAATAAAATGTGAGGAGGAAAAATGAGAATAACCAAAGGACAGTCAAATTTTGGACTAAATAGTTAAACAGGAGCAAATTATTTCTGAAGGATGCTGGAGGCTGTGCAGTAATATGTGGTGTAAATAGCCTGCTGCAATTGCTGAGTGTTTTGCAGGATATGTCTATTTTTTTCTTGAACAGAGTAGGGCTGTCATGGATCATCTAAAATGGCAAACCTCCAGTGAAAGGAATTCCTCACTCTTGGCAGCTGGAGTTTTGAGCCAAGGACTGCAGAACTGCCCGCAACTCTGTCCCTCCTTCAAACAGTGAATTTGCAGAAATTTATGGAAAAACACAAACAAGAGTTTCGGGCCTTGCTTTTTGTAGAAACCTGTTCTTCTTGATGCTAGAAGGTAGATTTAACTACAGGTGTGACAATGGATTGGTGTAGCAAGGAAAAAATCAATCACATTCACAGTAATGGTTATAAATCCTTTTCCTCTCCCTCTTTTATCTCTGCTATCTCAGCACTTGTCTTTTCTACCTGACAATCTCTGTGCCACTTGGTTCCCTTGAGATTACCAAGGTAGCGCAAGAAATAAGGAATGTGCTCCTTGAGTGATATTTGCAGGGTTGCTGCCATGGGAGCAGTGAAATACAGCATGAAAAGAAATTTAGAGACACAGAGATTAGAGATGGGCAGGAAAATGGGAATTAAAAATAAGGGCTAGAGGAAAGAGTTATGAAACTCCACCTCGTGGGGAGGAGATTCTGGTTGTTGGAGCATGGGTGGGTGATGCACAGTGGGGATGGTGCCAGGAACACAGATATTGTCCTAATGCTGGATGGAGACAGCCATTACCTGGGATTGCTACCAAACTCTGCAGCTCTTGCTTAAGGTTCATAATGTCTTTGCACAGCTGGATGTCATCCATCCTGCAGAAACAGAAAAACCACAGTCAGACATGCAAACTCCACTCTGTGTTGATGGGATTGGCCAGATCTCACCTGAATACATGACCCTGGCCCTTGCCTGGGACCTGTCAGCCTGGAAGGGGACCCTGGCACTCCTCGCTCACCTCGTTTCACAGAAAGCAAAGGGTATTTAATACTAAATGTCCATCGAGCCCTTGATAACTTGTCTTACTGGCTCTAATTTGTGTGTGGGTTCATACCTGTCACTGTAGAGAATTTAGATGCCTTTTACTTTCTTGAATATCAGGGAACATTCTGGAATGGGCCCCCGTATCCATAATGGTCCTGGGAAAAGACAGGGGGGCCATATTGCAGTTACTNACAGCAGAGAGCCTGGGAAGGGGCAGCAGAGGGTACACTACTTGGCACAGCCAGGGCAAGTTTTATATTCTGCTACTAGCTTTTTTTGTGACCTTACTAATAATTCAGCTCTAACCCCAGAGATCTGGAAACTGTCATAATTTGGCATTTATCTATTTTTGAGGTTTTGTGCCTTGGGTGAATGTCCACCATGGTTGATGCTGAATGCTTCAAATCCTTGATATGTGCAGAAAGTCCATTAATGTTAAGACATAGAAAACAGCTTAAAAAAAAAAAAATAACATTAGCAGAAACTGCACCTTCAGTTCTTATTGGAACTGCTGCTTCTCCTGAGAGCTGCCACACTGAATCATTCTCCTGGAAGATAGCAGCCTTCAGCATTAGCTTGCTGGCACAGGTTTTATTTCAGTGTCTCAGCCACAGTGGCAGCCAAGGCTCAGGTGTTGGCTCCAAGGGCAGCATCTGGGGCTTCCATTTTGAAATCGCCCCCTGAAGAGCACAAAACCCAGCCTGTGTGATTAATTGTACATTCTCAGCTTGGATCTCACCAACACTCTCCTTGCCCACGGATTTCTGAGTTCTGTTTTTCACAATCCTGCACCTGAGGGGTGGATTGGCTGTTGCCTGAGCACCCAAAGGCAGCTGAAGTGCTATCAGAGCAGGGGCTGTCACCATGGTATTTCAGGAGAGGGAGGCTGGGGGATTCAAGTGTGTGTGTACGTAAGCATGAGTCCCCAAAGGACAATGCAGCCAAATTATTGAATTAAGTGAGGAGTGGAAAAAGTAGGTGTTTCTGGCACAAATAAGACTTTAATCACAACCTAAGAGCTTTTATTCTCCTTGCCACCTCTGCAAGGAACACAGGTTTCTGCAGGGAGCTGTCCTTCAGCTGCTTTGCTCTTGTTAGTAAAACTTGTTGATCCTTCTATTATTTGCTGCTTGGGTTAACTCCATCTTGCCTGTTCTGCTACTTTCACTGTGCTAATTTAGCTATTCCTACTGCTTTTTTAACCCTGTCCTCCCAAAATACAACCATGAAATACCTCTCCTAATGATCCTTATTGTGACCTCTTTTCCTTCTTTGCGTACCCGTCACTTCCACTGGGATCTGCTCTTTCACTGCCCATCTGTCTTGTAAGACTTGGTTTTATTGGGAAGATCAATTTGTTTGCTCTAGGACTAGTGCATGGTCCTTTGCTCTGTGTGTTTAGGACACTCAGAGGCAGACATGCTTTTACTGATGAATATTCTTACTTAGGCTCCCCATCTTATTCACGCTCATCACATGCAAAGCCTGATTTTCTCTTGAGATCCATCACACTAAATGGTAGTGAGATTACTTTTATCAATTAATCTTAAACACTGTTCTCCCAGGAGAGTTGGTATTCAAAATGTGCTGGGATATGAGCAAGCCTCACAGCTCATCTATTCAGTGTTCACGCACTTTGGGTGTTGTGTTCATACATTTGACTAAGATGACCATGCCTAACAAAAATGACAGTTTCTTGCCAAGAAATGTTCAATATTGAACTGCTGTATTCAAATGATATCGGGCCACACTCTCAACTAGTGAAGAGAACAGTGAGTTTCTACAAAAGAGATCTCTGTGACAGAGATTTTTTTTTCCTGATTCAGAAAATTTGGCTTCATTCTGAGAAGCTCTGAAATACACTAATTAAAATACTTTACTGTATCAGTTTGGCTCCCTGCCCTCGCTAAGGAACTCCAAAAAGCTAATAGTACTGCTCTTCTCTGAGGATTTTCAGGAATTTAAAATATCATCAGCAATATATTCCAAGTGAGCGAGATCATTCATGTTCAGTAGTCCCTACAGTCCCTGTGGCTAATTTGTGGCAAAGATACTGGCCACATGTTGCAACTTTAGTTGCACTTTCTCCCCATTATTTTGGCTGGTTTTTAATCTGACTGCAGAGCATATTCCACGTGTTTTCCTAGCATCTCTTCTTCCTGAGACCTAAACTTTGTTCCTGCCTTGTAACACAAAGCAGAGAAGTAAATCCGTGGCCAGAGCACTTTAGGTCTGTAACAGCTCTGTGACCACATGAATTCCAAAGATCGTAAGTCAGATGACCTCTCCAGAGTCCCAGTTCTGCAGGCTGGTGCATTGTGCTGATGGACAAAAACTGAACCTACCATCTGCACCGATCCCCTTAAGCACATGGAACATCCTTCCTCCCATCTGTGTCAAACAGCCTTTGTGTTTCATCCACTCCACAGTGCTGATTAGGAAAAATGTAATAAAAAAAAAGGTTAAATGACGAAAGGGAAGGCTGAAGGACACATGGGACCATGCCAAAGCTTCATCTATCTGACTTAATGAAAGCAGGATCTATGGTTGCTTGTGACTATAAAGCACATCCCACATCTGCTAGCAAATAATACTGAATGCAGGGTGACAGGTGCTGCCCTGGACAAGAGTGGCCTTGCTGCCCTTGAAGAAAAGGGAAGAAGAGGAACTCCTGGAAAGGAAATCTCTTGGAAGGCCATTCAATCTGTACTGGTATTATGAACATTCCTTTCTTTTCCCCCTTATGCTCTGGATGTTGGATGTGAGTAGTTACAGGAGTCCCAGAAGAAGTTAATGCTGCTTCTGAAAAAAAAAAATCAAATCCCAGTGTATTTCTCATCTGGAAGCTGGATGGTTAGCAGGGTTTGACTGAGAGCATCTTGGTATTATTATCAGACCTCTTTAGGAAGTAAAAAGAGATTTTTGAAATCTTATGGAGAGCAGCAATCTGCATAGTAGAAGAGAAAAAATTCTTTGGGTCCTCTGAAATACAGAGGTTCTCTCCCTTCTCTGGAAGAGATGGTACCTTCTTTCCAGTCCCTGTGAAAACACTTCTCACGTTGTAGAAAAAACATCAGTGAATCTAACAGCAGTTGCAATATGGCAGTTTTTCCTCCAGAGCTGAGCTTTAAATGTCTGCCCAGGAATCCTAAACACATGAGTTATGAGTATGATAAAACATTTCTCTGGTAAGGAGCTCAAATCCATTCCTGGAGTAATTGCAGTAGTATTGAACTTGGGATGAATTCTCAGTGTGCTTTCATGTATTCCTGACACGCTGTCTACACTTCTGCTTTTCTCTTTCTTGATGGCTTACTGCAGAACCCCTCTGTATGCTTGGAGATACCACACAAGCACATATTACTCTTTTCTCTCTTGGTATTTCAAGCTATATCATCACAACCTACCAGCAGAATCTGTTTGCCAGAAAGAAACAACAAAAAACCAAACCTCATAACGAATAAACAGTGCTAGCAGAAGATTTTCTAAACATGTCACAAAACGACAGGAAAATAAGTGGGTCAGGGAGCCTGCAGTGCTCTGGCACAGTGACTCAGCTCCAGTACATGTTTCTGTGGTCCAGCTACCAGGGGAGAGTGCCCTGAGTGCTGTCATTGCCACCCGACCACCAGTGAGGTGACAGCATGAGGCACCTCTGCTGTGCTCATGCAAACAGAGCAGAGCCCTCCCATTCAGCTGTGCCCTGGTAAGCATCAAGGGCTGTGCAAGAAAATGGGAAGCAGGACTTAGAAACGTTCTGTACCAGACACAAAAGAATTGTTTTGGTTTGTTTCAGTAGAATTTATTCCTCAGCAGCTGAATTCTTCTGTCTTCTTTTCAGCCAAGGAAGAAAACCGAATTCCCCGGTGTATGACCTAGGTGCCATCTAGAGACATGCACAGGAAAAAAGCAAAAATTATAGTGAAAGCTCATAGAAAAATCACTAAACACCCCCTTAATGGTCAGCCAAAAAAAATAGGTGTCCAGCAAGACTGACAGATACTTCATATTTGAGTGTAAGAACTATTAGCAACACCTACATAAGCACCAAATATCATTTTCATTGATTTCAGGATGAGCAGAGCAGTTCAGAGTGTCTCGAGAGCTTCTGTCTTTGCTGAATGACTTTCAAAGATAGAAATAGATCTGTGCTCCCTCTAGCATGTCTATAAGAGGAGGTCTGAGATTCCTTTGTTTTCTGTTATTGGATTAAAGTGCTTGAAGTTAAAAAAGGAATGTAGACCGGGGTTTGCTGGTTTCCTTCCCTCTCTTCCAGGAGGGTTTGCAGGCACTTAGATTATTTTTAGTTCTGTTTTAATACATTCCTGCCCCAGGAGTAAAATGCTTGTAATTGTTGGAGCTTCTGAAGACTTTGATAGTGCCAGTCTAGGAGCTGGCCTGAGAATCAGGTGTCACAAACTGACATGATTATGTAACTGAAGGTCTCCATGTAGGAATAAAAAGATCATCGCCTTGGTGGAGTCTCCAGTGAGCATGCTGAAACCAGCCAAGAGTAGCCAACAGTGATGGAGAAATTTGGGGGATTGAAATAAAGAGATGTGTAGAAATAAAGAGAATTGCTACAGAGATGGGGACGATGTCAAGCTGCAGATTCAAGGGACTTCAGTGGAGGCTGCCTTTGGGTACTGTGGTGTTTATGGCTTTGCCAAAACTGTGGGGAATCTGCAACTGTGGAAGTGTTCTTGAGACTACAAGAGCACAATAAATTTATAGAATCACTGAGCAGTTAAGGATGGAAAATGCCTCTGAGATTATGGACTTCAACAGTTACCTCAGCACTTCCACGTTCACCACTCCACCACACCCCCAAGTGCCACATGCGCAGCCTTTTGAACGCTTCCAGGGATGGCGACTCCACCACTGCCCTGGGCAGTCTGTTCCAGTGCCTGATCACCCTTTCAGTCAAAAAAATTTTCCTTATATCCAATCTAATCCTTCCCTGTGCAATTTGAGTCCATTTCCTCTTGCCTTGTTGCTTGTTATGTGGGAGAAGAGACTGACCTCCACCTGATGCTCCTCTTCTATATTTGACTCTTTTTCATCCCTGTCAGCTCAGCTTAGCTACTTAAATCTTCTAATTAGAAATCTGTAAGATCACAGGCAACATTTAATGAATACAGAACACGTTGTTTGAGTCATTACGGTGTTTGTTTATCACATTGTTATTTAGCTCAGCACCTGCTGCTGCTGGGGCTGGAGGACACAGAGCTGGCAATTAAGGTAACAGATTGCTGACCAGCCTGCTCGGCAAGGCAGCTCACAAATCACAGGTCCTGTGATTAACTTGCACTACTAAAGTGTGTCTAACTTTTCTTGTTGAAAGTGCTCTCTGCTGGAGGAAAAGTGCACAGAATCTACTGAACCACAACTTGCACAGTTATGTAATTCAGCTATTGTTTCAGAGAATTGAAGATGGCATTTGAAATTCTCAGAAGGTTCATATTTAAGGTATATTTCACATAAATTCAGAACAGTGTCTAGAGAGTCTGTTTTTCATTTTCATTGACACTGCTAAATTCTCTTGAGCTTGGCCATCTCCTCTGCCAGTTATAAAGTTTTACTATGAATCAATAGTAACAAGACGAGTTTTCCTGAAATTGCCCACTGTGGAGGGGAATATTTCTTCATGTGGCAAAAATTGACTAAGGTAATTTGTCTAAAAACGTATAGAGAAGTCAGATTTAAATTCACAAATATCAGTCATTTGTGGCAGCATACAGAAGATTCTATGCAAAAGCATAGGGCCATGGTTCATTTAAACTACTCTGGTAGTTCTATTTTTGGATATTAAGCACTGGAAGGAGGAAACTCTAGGTCTGGCTGTGCATTTTCTCCAGCAGAATCAACAATACATTTCCTTCTTCATTTGCCTTCATGTCTGACCTTTTTTTACTTTTAAAGCCAGAAAAGCAACTATTTGTTATCACAGCTGAAAAGAATATAAAGGTTTCTGGTATAAAATTAAACACTGACAGCCCCTTCCAGGGCTTTTCAATTCACTGGTTACTCTCCTATTCATAGCAGAAGACAAGTGAGAAGGACCAGTGAAATACCACAGGGCAAGAGGGACACTTTATTACAGAACATCCTTGCCTAGAGGAAGTTCAGCTGTCCAAAAGGAGGGCTGAGGATCTGTGAGTGCCATGTGTGCCTGATGTGCTGGGGTGGTCTCAGGAGATAACCCGCTGTACCTTCCACTCATGCAAACCAGAGCACAGGTAGCCAAGAACTGGGAAGTGAAAAACAGTTTGGGATAAAAGGTTACATCTGGAAATACAGTGCTAAATTTCTGCATTAAAAATGACAGTGTCAAAGATCCCTCTTCTATTAACAGCATTTTGTGACAACCACAACACATATTCAATGCAGAAAATGCTGTTCGGAGAAAATTCTCTATTAAAGAACTATTTTTCTAGCTGTCCAACAAGAGACGATAATGAAATTTTTTTCTAAGACAAAAACATCTCAACTACCAAGTTTACAATTAGTCTATACTTTCCAAACTATATATTTATCATTATACACCACTTAATAATTGCTTTTCTTTTCAGAGTATTTTAATGGACCATTTTTACAACCACACATCTGAAAGTATAAAGTGTTTCTCTGGGGTTGATGGTTTGCTGTCAAAGAGGGCAAAGGAGATGGGTCTGCAGGGAGATCAAACTGAACTAAGGTGTTTTCCTTCCTCTTGAGCAGCTGATCTCTGTACTTTTAGCTTAAAGTGCACAGTCAGAACTTCCCAATTCTGTCCTGAACTCATGTTGTTGAGGCTTCCAGGCTTCCATGTGAGCAGCTGGGAGACTTGGCAGAGCTGGACCTGACGGGAGTTCCCAGCTTTACACTGACATCCTTGATCCTTGGCATTCCCCTAGAAATGCCATCCCTAATCTCAGAGACCTCGAGATCTGACTAGCTGACAACTTTCCTTACAAAACCGCATTGTGCCGCTTCACAGCTTTCCTGGTTATTTCCTCAAGGACTCTGGGTATTTGCAGTGTGCTTGGGAGGCAAAGCTCAGTGTGACACAGTCACAGCCACAACTTCACCCTGTCATGCAGAAGAGCCAGTGCCACACCAGGCTGTATCAGTGGGACAGCCACGGCGTCCTTCTTGCAGCTGGGCTACTGACGCCTTATCTTATGAAGCTGACAACCTGACATTTATATTTATGGAATAATATGTATCATCATACAACTGCCTCCTTCTCTACAGCCTCCCCAAGTCCATCCCATGTTCCTAGAGCAAGATACAATCGGGAAGGAAAAAAAAAAGGAAGGAAATCACAATAATTGATATTTTATTGTTAAGATTCCAGAACTGTGTAGGAGAAAAGATTTATTGCTCCTTTCCATGAAAAGATAGATCTTATCAGAAAACACTGACAACACCAGCTCTATTCATGAACAAAAATCTGGTTTTGCTGGTATTATTTATTTACACTGCAGTAAAGGTGCAAAACTCAGAGAAAAGTCCAGATGCTGAACATAGAAGTAAACAGTCCTAAGGGAATTCCTGCTTAACCTTAGGCGACAGAAAGCAGAATATATACAGTACAAAGGAAAAAAGGAGCAGCAAAAGAACCAAAAGTACCCAAGAAAGCAAAAGTCAGAACACCTGCTTAGCAATAATATAACCAGTGAGTTACTAGTGATATTCACACCTCTGACAGCCTGTTTTATCTCCTTCCACTCTCCCTCCCTCTCACCCTTCCCCATGGTGACACTTAGCATGGGGCTCTGTTGCCACATGAGGTATGAAGCAACTGAGAAACCAGAGTGGATGTCACATTAGTGAGACGCTTCTAAGAGTGTTAAAGTATTTGGTTCAAAAAAGAATTAAAATTTGAAATTAATTTTGTTCATACAAAGACAGCAATTACTGCTGCCTTTTCTCTGGGAATGGAACACTCCACGTAGACATTTTTGTAGTACTTTGCAGCATTGCTTTCTGAGTTCAGCCAGTCATGAGACTGTTTGTTTCATATTCCCACTTTGTGTCTACTACATTTACTGCACTCAAATTAAAACATGGGATTTCTAAGTTGGTTTATTTAAGGCTGTCATCACCAAGGGAATTAACCTCTCACTTCAGCAGTTCTTGTGTACTTTGGTATTGCTTCCCTTTGCAGTGGTTGCATTAAGGCAGGCAATCAGCAGAGATACCTTTCTGTATTTAAAGTACCAATGTGCTGTGCATACTGCAAATGACACAAAGGTGAGACTCCCATCTGACCTCTGTGGATGTCCTGCTGTTCTTAGAAGGAATATGGCTATAAATTTTCTCCATGAATTTGCCCTAAGTTTGAGATTCTACCATTATACCCAAAGCCCTCCAGAATGATCATTACTGACTATCCCACCTCTAACTACTCCCAGCAATGGATATATCAATATCAAAGCAGGACAAGAGAGGTTTATGTGGTTTTGCAGACTGGGAGAAGGATAAAGGTTAAAAAGGCAAGTAAAGAAAAAATAAGCCTGATTTGAAGCAAGGAAAAAAAAAACAAACTGAACTAGGGATAAATGATGTACTCTGGACAGCTAATGAAGCTGTGGGACTGCAAAGTCAACTTGCAGCAAACTTTTCTATATAAAAGGTCTGGGATTGCAAGTAAGCAAACATAATAGTGTAAAGTGGACTAAAATCCTGAATAGAACTATGGAGAATTTGGATGATGTAGATGTTATGAACACTCTGGAGAAAAGGGAGTCATCTACTAATGTGTAGTGAGATTGTATAAAGACAATGACCAATTTTAGTTCTGAGTCAGTGTGGATGTGAATTTGGCCTCTTCACAGTATTAGTTTAGCGATGTAATAACCACAAAGACATTAAGCAAATACACCATTGTATTTATAGCATTTTTACAGATAAAAAAAATTTAATGAGTAAAATGTTTTCAGTAATTGCCTAAAGAAACCTAATTGGGCTTTATGTTTAATATCTTCTATTCCCTATGCATTAAAAAACTGCCATTCAGTATCACCTACATGGCAGAAATAACCATCCCAAGACAGCTTGGACAGGTGGAAGCAACTTCCACAGTTTTAGTTCAAGGTCATCCAATAAAGCTGGCTTCAAGCTTTGCTTTCCATCTGGAAAGCCAACAGTATCAGGCACTGGCAGATTTCCCACAGACTGTGTTTCATGATGACAGTGGATGCTGTTTCATAAGAATTCCATGCCTTTCCACAGGAACAGGCGGTAACTGTTGGTGAGATGATCTTACCTTTAATAATAGTATTTACTGGGTCCCAACATGCTAATGCATTTTAAAATGCATGGATTTTGTACTACAAATGATTTTGAAGTTCAGTTTTTTTGATGTGCTCTGTATCACGTAGAGGTCTGAGGGTTTGCTGCCTCTCCCTGTCAGCTAAACTGAGCCAACACATACATCATCCATTTTTACAACTGTGTCTTTCAGCACAGTAGATTTCCATGCCCCCGGCGATCCTAAACTACCTCTGAAGCCAAACACATCCACAGCAGCAACACATTAAATGTGTGACAAAGAGGATGCTGCCTGAGCATCTCCCTCAGCTTCTGGGTCTGTTATCTCACTAGGAAAGAAAAAAAAAAAGGAAGTGGGACAGGAGAATTAGAAAGGAAGAGAGCGTGTGCATGTTCTGAAGTGGTGTGTTTGCTTTCCTCAACAGCACAGACAGATTGAACATTTACAGTTTGACCCAAAACTCCTTTTATACAGAATGTTTTAGGAAAGGAGCTGAGAGAAGCCTGAGAAGCGAAGGAGGGGGAATGCTGGCAGGCTATAAACTGACACTTTTCTGTACATATTGTCTCCTCCATATCTATATATGCTGAGTTCTCAGCTATTCTAAAAACAAACCAAGAAGAGCTGGAGATAGCATATGATGGCTTCAAGCTATATTTTCATTTCCTGGGCAGGCTGAAGACGGTCACAACAGCTCCTGGCGTAATTTTATGAAATTTCATAGTATCAGTGTCATTGAAGGAGAGATGCTACAAACAGCCACAATTGCTACATAACCTGGATATATCCTGAGGAGGTCCATCCTGGGCACTAAGCAAGGGTCTTGAGACAAAAATAGGATTTGATAATGTAATTACAGACCAAATCACAGTGCAACTGCTCTGCTGTGACTGAGGTTGCCTAAACTAAAATATGATTGTGCAATATAAATTGTGGCATTACCTAATTGAGTAATGCTTGATATTATAATCTAAATATCTCCTTATAACCTTCAGATAATTCTTCATCGCAAGCAGGTATTCGGCTAGAAGTGGATTTCCTGGGTATCAAGAGTGCAGCTGCTTTCGGCTCTGGGTTGATGCTGAAGTGTATCCCCATTCATCTGTTTAGCTCAGAAATAAGTTTTGCACCTTTAAAACTGGATCTGAGAGTGAAGGGGGGAGCAGGAGAAGCGGTGGACTGTCTGAGGCGGTTGTTTTCAGAACATAAAGATGAGAGTNCCCGGCATTTCCCAGCGCCGCAGGGACTGACCCAGCCTGAGCGAGCCGAGCTGCGACCCACGGAGAGACTTTCTGAATTTGCCATCTCTTTGGAGTGGTGAGAGGTTTTGTTGTTTGGTATTGTTCATTTTTGTTCTGGGGAGTGCTTTGCCAGTTAAAGAGCTTTTTCCACTTGTCTCTGAGGAAATCCTTTTCCCAAACCAGTTAAGGGAGGGGTCACTTAAATTTACTTTCTAGAGGAACCCCTTTGGAGATTCTCTCCCAAATTTGCCCTAAAAGAGGACACCCTCTTTTTTTTTTTTAAGGAAGGAAA
>WAAG01088325.1:14104-33507 GCA_013390105.1 Tichodroma muraria | reverse complement strand
TTTTTCTTTTTTTCTCTTTTCTTTCTGTTTTGTTCTTTTTTGTTTTGGTTTGGTTTTCGTGTGCCTCTTGAACATTGTCGTGCAAACTCTGCTCTGCCACCTCGTCAGCTGCAGTACCTCTGAGAGCTTGATGTCTCCGGTTAAGCAGGCTCCGCAGAAGGCGCCCTCCGACACAGAGGGCCTGGTAAACAGCGTGCCCGCCAGATCACACCAGGTAAACTGCTCCTGCTGCTCCCCGAGGCAGGACTCCCCCCAGCCTGGGGCAGCTGCTGTGGAAAACATCCAGGCAGGGTGGGATTCGTGCATTAAGGGCTGTCTGCCGGTAGAAGCGCGTGCGCTGGACGAGGGGTGCGCAGTAAGCCGGGACTGGTGAGCTCTGCTGTAGAAGGCTTGGTGCAGTTGAAAGAGCAGCATCTTAGTATTAGCTGAGATGGAGTTTTATGCCCTTTTCATACTAAATTATAAAAAAAACCATGGTTGCGATCTTGTGAATTAACATACACGGGTGGTAGTGAAGTGCACGGATGAGGAGTGGTCAGTGAGAATCTGTTTAACACAGACACAGTATAATGTCTGTGAGATGTGGATCACCCCATAAAGCTGCCTAGTCTGTTCTGGGATGGTAATGGGCAGGAATTTGCCTTGCTGTCTCATGCTTCATGGCACGTACTTCCTTCACAAGGGAGGAGCCAGATGCTGACCAGTTTGCAGATGACTTGTACTGCTGAGTGCTCTCTTCTGCTGAGCCTCCCAACTTCTGTGGGCTTGGAAGTGCCACTCTTTGTGCTTGCTGCAGCTGGCAAAGTTCTGCTGACTTTGAAGAGAAAAAGTGGCTTTTATCCAGACTTAGCATCCCATGGAAGGGGACAGCATGAGTTAGACAGGGATTCTATGCAATAGATCATTACCTGTTAGTAGTACAGGATTTCCTTATTTGGAAGCTGTTTCTTCCCTCTTGATTTGAGGATTCCTAGTAATTTCCCTGTGAAGATACTGAAGGTCCTGAGAGAATTTCAGTTCAAAATGGACTTCTTAATTAGCCACCTTTTAGCAAGTGGCTGCAGTGTAGTGAGTGCAAGTTAATAGCTGGTTTCTTAATTTTTCCTGACAAAAAAATGGAGATGTGTGTTAATGTATTGACACTACAGGAAAAAACCAAATGTTCTAACAGTCAGCTCAGTAAAGTCAAAGCTAAAGTCAAAGCCCTCTGCTGGACTTCTGGTTTGGTTTTGAAATGCATTTTGTTCTGGGCCATGCAGTATTTCCAAATTTTAGCACACAGGCCCACTAAGCTGCCTTCTGCCTTCAGAGATCAGTTATTCACAGGGGCTATATAATCAGGATTTAAAAATAGTCAGATTTTTACTGGAATAGATCTAGTAGCAGCAGGCTGCCTATAAGGCCTGGATAAAACTTGTCTTTTCTAGATTATGGGAGATGTTTCTGCAATGGGTGAATGAGACAGGTGATTCCCACCATTTCTTCTTAAAAAAAAAAAAAAATTTGCAAAAACAGCACAGTGGGATTTATGATACAGTAGCTGTTGGAGTCAACATCCATGGGTCAAAAACCCAAAAAGTTTTATCTAATTATTGTCATGGCATGAAGGAGTACTTGCAAGTGCCCTGAGAGCTACACACAGATGCTGTTCTGTGCTTGCATCCTGAAAGCAAAAATACTCCAATGTTTTGGTGTGAAAACTTGCAGTGTCCTCACCTTTCTATGTCCCCTGGGTTCTGTGTCTCAATGTACTGGCAGGAGCAGCAGAGTAAATCTAAACTTTGTGATGTTAACTCAGAATCAGGGTGCTTTTGCCCTTCTGTAGTCACTCCACTCTGTTTCTTCATTGACAGAGTGCAGGTAAGTTCCTGAAGGAAAACACAGAGTGAACACTGCTGACCTCAGCTGAAAAATACTGCAGATGGCTTTTGTTTCCTTCAGTTTTAGTTTAGGTTTTTGATTTTTACTCTCTTTTGTCAGACAAACAGAATTTCTTTTTGTGGCAGACATTTGTAGCAGCAAGTAGCTCCTCTACCTCCTGTTGAACATTTGCCCCGTCTTTACAGAACAGCTAAACATATTTACTTTTCTTTAAAAAGATCCACAGTGAACTCAGGGTAGATCGCATTTTGAACAGAATGTTTAAACAAGTGAGGAAGCTAAAGTTCAGTTGATTACACTTACGTTGTTAGCTTCTAGACATTGTTGGTTGTTTCTTTAAGGGTCATGTCAGCGTGCAAGTCAACATGTTTGAAATCTTTCATCACATACAAGTAAAACCTGGTGTTTCTTGGTAATCAAGAAATGAGATGTAGTATTCAAGCTTTTGAGGTGTTGTGCAGGTGAAAGGCAGATGCTCATTCCTAGCAGTTCTCAGAGCTGTTGCAGGCTGTTTGCTGATTGAGGCACACTCTTGTCTCTTGGAATGCCTGGCAGTTTTAGACCAGTGGTTCCCACAGTCAGTGCTGTGGTCAAGCAGCAGAGGCCTGTGGTCTTCCTTGTAGCTTTTTTACAAGGTAGGATGTGTAGGAAGTGAATGGATGCTTTGTACTTCACTGATGGAAAAAACTGTGAATACAAACAAAACTGCCTCTGCAAGTTAGAAACAGTAACAGAGGTGTTCGCTCTTAGAGTGGCATTTGAAGTAATTAAATGAAGTTTATTCATTTTTTAATTTATGTATCAGTTCAAGAATCAGTGGTGGAGTATTTGTCTGCATCACATCTCAGCTGAAAGTGCCCTGAGCCTGCACTTCCTTTGTGTTTTGAGTGAAGTTCCTCAGGGGTGGACCTTGCTTTCTGGACTTTGCGTATCTGATTCTGTGAGCGTTCAGCTGCTTGAATCAGCTTCGCTTGTTTTCACTGTGCCCTCCTTCTCAGCAGGTATGTTCTGTCCTGTCAGATTTGTCTGTGGTGGTTCTTGTCCGTGCCATCATTCTCTAGTGACTGCTGTTCTACTGTTACTTGCGTGGGTAAGACACGATTTCCAGTGAAGGCAAGAACGACATGGATTTCCCACATGGATGTTCTTGTTTGGATCCCAGGACCCTGAGAAGGAGCAGTTTGTGATGCCAAGAATCTTGATTGAAATTTCAGATAACTTTTCCAGAGCCTGAATCTGTGGGAGTTGCAACATCATTCAAGAATCTGAGAAACTTGAAAATTCTGTAGACCCCTGTTGGACCATGATGGTCTAACTTTGTAATTCCTTTTTCTTTGCTGTAACTTGCAATTCATGACTCTGCTGACAAACCCTTAGCAGGTACACCTGCTACTCTTTTCCCTTCAGTTCTAATGGAAAAATTGCAAGGCTTCAGGAGATTCTGGTTTTATATAGCAGTGCTGGTCTGTCTTCTGCTTTTGAAGAGTCAGGATGAACTTACTTGGGATTAGATTAAAGTTCTGAATTGTTTAGACTGTTTTTAAAATGGCCCAGGTGACGCTTGTAGTCAGCTAGAGAATCAGTTGGCAGCAAATCAGATAGATAAGCACTGCAATAAATCCTTGGTCCCTCCTTTTCTCTTTGTTGGCTATCTACCACTTCTTTTAGGTGGCTGGGAGTGAGCACAATGATAGCTTGGTTTGGATCATCTGATCACAGCAGTCAGTGTCTCCACACCGCTAATGTGCTGCTTGCAGCACAGTGACTATATTTAAATTGGCAAAAACCCAGTACAGTGGTAACTGATACTGAGTGAACTCCACTGGTAGACAGCTGACCCATCAGAATTACTTTAACAAAATTTGGAATGTCACAGTGAGTACTTTATGCAGTTAGATTTATTATTTTTATATTTTTTTTAACTGATAGTGCTCTCAAGCTGAATTTATCATACCCTTGACCTCTGGCCTCAGGCAGATGAGATTTCCAAAATTGCTTGCAATTAAACTTCAGGGCTACTTCGCCTTGAAGTTTATATAGACACTGTGATCTGATTGGAATGAGTAATCTCAATACAGTGTTGGATACAGACAATCCAGATGTCTGGATGTCCAGAACATCATGAAAGCAAATAGCAGAGAATTTTTTTTAAAAAGTGGTTATAATGAGATTTGAAATCCAGAATTTTCTAGGAGATCAGTGTCCTTTTTTTCCATTTTCTCAGTGTGTTGTTTATATTCAGGGTTTTATACCTACTTGCAAGTTTTCATCCTTCAGTCCATCTTCTTCTTCTGTTCTTTATTACTTTGGAAATACTTTACCCAGAAGAAAGAAAATGAGGATTTTAATTATTTCTGAGAGAGAACAAGGTATTTATCAGGTGTGAGCTTTGCCACTGTGCTGGGGGGGACACACCTGTGCAAGGAAGGTACCTGTGGTCCTTCAAGGGCTTAATTTTCTGTACAGAAGATCTGTTTTCATCTCTGGCTCATAATTGCTTTGGAAAATGGATGGGAAAATTTCTTTGTCAGGTCTATACTATATATAAATGTTTCCTAATTTGTCAGGATTCCAAAAGTCCTGGCAGGAAGGGGGTAGAGGAGTGCCAGCGAAGGGTACTGCTTCCTGGGTCATAAGGAAAAACAGAACAGTTAAATGGATGAAAGGTTTTGAAGGAAAAACTGCTGAAAAAGCCACAACCAAGCTAAAAGCTCTCTCTTTTTAATTCCTCCCCACTCATCCCCAGATAGGACAGTCCCCTTGCCTCCTGCATGGGGTGTGTGGTCTCTCTGCTGAGGTCACCTGGGAGGTGGTGGCAGCCTTGTGCTTGTCTCAGTTGGGGGGTTCAGCATGGGAGCTGCACTCTCTTGCCATCAAGGTCCCACCTGTCTTGCTGGACCTCTGCTCTGTGGAGGCTGCAGTCCTGTCCTCAACCTGTCTCCAGTAGCTGCAGTTGGCTTTCCCAACTTTGGGCTATGTTTTAGAAGATGTGGTGTTGTAGAAAGTGTTGGCACGTTCAGCTGAAAGACAGGGCTGTAATGTCCTCCCCTGCACCCCAGCAAATGTCACGAAGATGTGAGGCCGTGCCTGCCCAAGGTGTCTGTGAGCTGCTGCTGCCTGGGCTGGCTCAGAAGTCAGGTAAGAATTCTGTGTTGCTGCACCATTTTAGCACTTCTGGCTCACTGCTGTATAAGTCTTGGCCCCATCACTGGCTTGGGCAGTGACTTGAGTCACAGGGTGGCTGCAGCTTTATCCTCTCCCTCGTTATCCAAGTGGCACAGCCATGCTGGGATTTACAGGACCCGAGTAGCACTTTGGGAAGTACACTCTGCTGTTGACTGGTAAACCTCTAGTTCAGTTCCTCTTGAACGGTATTAAATCTGGCGTGCATCTGACTAAGCCGTGTGTCTTTGCCCCGTAGCACGTAGGAATTGCTGCTTTTCAGAGCAAGGGATCCTGGATTTTGCTTTCTGTGACAGCAGGCAGTTTTGGAGGGAGGCAAGGGTGCTGTTTGGCATGCTCCTGAGAGGAGAAAGGTGGCAGACTAGAGCTCACGTGCAGCTGAGGGTTCATTCCACCTGCTTCCAAGTGCCGTTCGCAGTCATAAAAGCTCTGTGGTTTTGCTTTAGCTTTCACCTTGCTGCGGCCCCCGTGGAAGTGAGGGGCAGCGTGGCCTGTTCTGAAAAAGCCTGATGGTGCCTGTTCCTTGTGTCCCTAGGGCCCAGTCATTTACGCGCAGTTAGATCACTCCGGGGGACAGCACAGCGACAAGATCAACAAGTCAGAGTCTGTGGTCTACGCCGACATTCGGAAGAACTGAGATCCTCAGCTATCCAAAGGACAACACACATTCAGACTGGAATTGCTTGAGCAAGATTTGACCCAGAGAACTCACATGTGGCCTTTGATGCCTAGGCTAGGACCAATGCATGTGCATACAGAGGGAGAGATATATATGTATTGTGTGTAAATAGTCTATTTAATCGTACAGAAGTGAGACCAATGTTGCATGTTGAAATGCGGTAAGAATTTTGCTTATAAATTGCCAATATTCTTTTTTTTTTTTTGTATCTTGTGTGACGAGAGAGAAAGTGACAACTCGCATCACAATTTTAAAATATTTTTATCTTGATTATTAATGGAGAAACTGGAAGATGCCTGAAGATTCTAGATTGACCTGGAGATTCTTTTTTCTTTGCTTATAGGGCCTAATTTCTTTTCTTGAGGTGACTATAAAGAAGACATCTTCTTTATATTCAGAGTTCTTTATGTATACAGGGTATTTATCTTTCCTTGGTCAGATTCTCAGTACAGGCTGCCTTCTTGTGTAAACTAGACCCTCTCACTTGGTCTTGTAAGCCAAGTTGTGACTCCTAGCTATCAGAAATGTATGTCTTAGCAGTGTGAGTGGAGGAAATCTTTAGGCCTACCTGACTTGTGTAACGTGGGTCACAAAACTGTTTACTTCTCGATGAGCCCAGCTATTCAGGCTTAGTCCTTTAAGGTGCAGGGATAGTGTTGATCTAATGAATTTTGTGAAATGGTAGTTTACCTGTGAAAACGAAGGAGATAGTGAGTTAAAGGCATAGGAAGCTGTAGCTGTAGGTGGTTACCTCAGACTCTGTTGAACCTTTCGGTGAAATATTTCTTCCTCAAAGCTCTGTCATTTCATGTAAGCGTTAAAAAGGGCTCCAAGGGATCTGGAAGCTGTAGTACTCCCATACCTCTCTCCCATGGCTCCATTATGCCACTGTCACCACCCTGGAGGTGCTTTATCTGTTCTCAAAAGCCTGTAGTGGAGGCTGAACAACTTCCGGAGGAAATCTAGGGCTCTTTGGGTTTTCTGATGTGGGGTTGTTTTTTTTGTGTTTTTTTTTTTTTTTTTTTGTGTAACCAATATTTGCACAGAAGATGTGGATGGGCAGTGTATTTCCTTCATCTCTGCAAGTCTACTGCTTGAATACAATTCTCCAGCCTCTTGTTTCTAGGTTAAACTCCTCCTAGATTGTTAAGGATCTCTGCTGATGAGGATTTCTTTTGCTGACCCATTGTATCCTGAAATTTGGTGCTCAAAACTAGAAGTGGCCTTCCAGCAGAGATCTTCTCAAAGTGGCAGATAGAAGAAGAATTTCTGTTTTATGCATCCTAATGTGGTGGTTTTGTTTTAGGTTGGTTTTTTCGGCGGCAAATAATTTTCAGTTTGGTCTGTTGTAACCCCTTTTCTCCGATTCTTAACCATTTCCTAGGTCAGTCTGTTTCACAGAATCAGTCCTAGAATGGTTGAGGTTGGAAGGGACCTCTGCAGGTCATCCAGTCTTCCTCCAGCAGGGTCAGCCAGAGGAGGCTGCCCAGTACTGTGCCCAGTTTTGAGCATTTCCACAGGTGGGAACTCTACAGCATCTCTGGGGAACCTGTTCCAAACAGACTCAAGCCCACATTTCACTCTAACACCAAGCACATGAAAAATAGTTACAGGCCCGTGGCAGACCCTTTTACAACCACATCAGATAATTCTTTAATTATGAACAGTGCCAATTTAATAACTGTTTTGTGTATAGTGGGTTGTTTTTTTTTCCCAACAAAGCTAGGTATGCCAACATTATATTCTTTCTTCAGGATCAGACTTCACTGGTTTTAAAGGCAGCAGACAACAGCTGCCTTTATTAGAAATCAACAGCTTTATTTTTGTGTACACGCACTGGGTAGATCTTAGGACATTGTCCTCAAAGCCAGAACCAGCTTCTTAAAACTGAGGCTCAGAAGGAAACCATGGATTAATTTATTCTGCTGCATGTCACTTGCTAATCCTGCAATAACTGAATTTGTGTAATTCTTCTTCCAAGACTTGGCTGGTGTCAAAAGAAAGGGCATGTTTCAGTTTTAAAGGAGGTTTTTAAGGCATCAGTTTTCAGGTATTTGCCAGGTCTCATAGGGAACTGATACACTGAGCTGTGGCTAACTAACAGCTCTGTAAATATTTTAGCATTTTATTTTTTGGCAATAACACATACAAGATGAAAAATGGACAAATTTCTTCTTCACAGGAGACCTTTAAATATTTTCTTCTACTTCATGGATTAAGCAGGGTTTTTTTAGCAAGACTCCACATGAAGGGCTATGGTGCTTGTACCCGGTGCTGGAAGCTGACGGAGTGGGACCTGCTGAAATTCTTTACTCAGAAGGTGGTGAGGCCCTGGCACAGGCTGTCCAGAGAAGCTGTGGATGCCCCGTCCCTGAAAGTGTTCGGGATCAGGTTGGATGGGGCTCTGAGCAGCCTGGTCTGATGGAAGGTGTCCCTGCCCACAGCAGGGGGATTGCAACTGGATAATCTTTATGGTCCCTCCCAACCCAATCCAGTCTGTGATTCTGTGGTTCTATAGGATCTTCTCAAGTGCTGAATTCTGCACCTGGTAGCCAGGAGGGACATCCCTGTCCTGGGGGGCACCAGGCCCAGCATCACCAGGTGGGCAAGGGAGGGGATTGTCCTGGGGGCCTCACCTCCAGTTCTGGGGGCAGTTTTGGATGCCACAAGATAAAAAAGACATGAAGCTATTGGAGAGTGTCCAAAGGAGGCCACGAGGATGGTGAAGGGACTGGAGGGGAAGCCTTATGACAAATGGCTGAGGTCATTTGGTCTGTTCAGTCTGGAGGAGACTGAGGGGTGGCCTCACTGTGTTCTTCAACATCCTCCTGAGGGGAAGCAGAGGGGCAGGCACCGCTCTCTTCACCCTGTGACCAGCGACAGGACCCAAGGGAATGGCATGAAAATGAGTCAGGGGAGGTTTAGGCTGGTATCAGGAACATGTTTTTCACCCAGAGGGTGTTTGGGCACCGGAACAGGCTCTCCAGGGCAGTGATCACAGCACCAAGCCTGACAGAGTTCAGGCAGTGTTTGGACAATGCTCTCAGGCACAGGGTGTGACTCCTGGGGTGTCACAGGAGTTGGACTCGATGATCCTGATGGGTCCCTTGCAACCCAGCATGTATATTTTGATTAAGATCAGGAGGAATCCTGCTGCTGCTGCTTTCTTTATCTGTCAGGCTGTTACTCCCAACATTTATTTTACACTTAATAAATCACTAATGCTTTGGACGTGGTTGATGGAGAAACTTGATTTTGATCTGCCTGTGTTCATCCCTGTGCATCACCATGTTTTTTCCCCAACATTTTTGAGTAAGAGGGAGAATTGTGATGAATGTGGCGATCAGAAACTTGCTGCTATGAGAAGATGGGGCTGGCCTTGCCTCTGAAGTCTGCTACTGATGTTTGCTTCTTTTCCTGCTGGAATGTACTGGAGAATCTGAGCACAATTCTGATGTGGTGCTAACTTTAGGAAGCACACGAATCTGGTGCTAACTTTAGGACTGATCTGGTGCTAACCTAAGGAGACACACTGATCTGGCTGGTTTTAACTGACTTAAGGAGACATCTCCTTGCATGGCTTTTGTCTGCAGGTATGTTCATATTGCCTAGACTGAGGAGGCTCCCTGCAAGGCTTCTTGGGTTCTCTTTATGAAGGCAGAATGAACTTGGAAGCATTTTTAAAAAACACTAAACATCTTTTTAGAAAGAAACAAAAGTCTTCCCCCAGGAATGGCAGAAATCTGTCTGAATTCCTCTCCAGTGCCAAGGCTGTTGAATTTTGATTTTTTTTTTGGTCATGGAAAAGCGAGCAATGTAATTATTAAATAACATATTCATGCTGAAGTCAAAAGAACTTCAGACATTGTGAGATAACACTTGTGAACGTTTTGATCCTCAGGTTATCTGAAATGGTTTAATGATATGATAACCTGTGCTGATGAAAGGCTTACTTAGTAAAGTCTCAGGAGACAGAGGACTTCTCTTCCTTGATGGATAGAGCAAGCAGAGATTTAAGTCAGACAAGATCATCAGATCCTGATGTTCTGGTGACCAGAAGTTTAACTCTGTTTGCTCTGGTGCTGTTCTCTTAATTCTCTGATGCTGTTCCTTGCAGGAGAAAAAGAACAGCTTGGACTTTGAGGAACACGAAGGGTGTTGTCCTTGTCCTATTGTAGCACTACTGCCAGCTCTTTTTAGGATCATCTCTTTTCAGAAGAAATACTGCATGCCAGGCTTGCAGCAGCCCAGAGGAGGAGCAGGCATCTCTCTTGAGGCAGTAGCCAGTGACTAAAACAGTTGGGGTCATTGCTCCTGGATAGTGGACCGGGGAGGGCCTGTGTGATGAAAGACTTGCAATAAATTCTCTTTTATTCATCATGTAAACAAAACTGGGATCAATTTGAAATCTTATTTTTGATTACCACAAATGAATTTCAAGAGGATTACAAATAAGGTATCAAGCTAAGTAAATTGGTAGCTATACTCAGTCCATCAAGTTTCCATGGCCCCTTTTGACTTCAGCAGTTGTTCTGTGAGGAAGATGCTCACCATGTTCACGAAACATTAGCATTAAGAGCCATTACAGGGGGGCAGATATGTCCCCATTAATTGGCATTGCCTGATAAAAAAAATCAGGCATTGCTTGATAATTGCCTTTATTACTGGAGACCTGTAGGGTTTTGTTTTCTCTCAAAGCTTTAGTAGTATTCAGTTTGTGACCAGAAGATCTGTAAAAGGGTCTTTAAACTTTTTAAACCTGTGAGAACTGTCTAGGTAACCATCTGTCTTTTACTGCAGTAAAGGTGTGTATGCAATTTAAAAGCTGCATCGCCTTAGAGTGGGTTAGAGTGGTCAGCAGGTATGGAGTGTTTGATTTGTGACCAGAACACCTTCACTCTGTACTGGAATCTTGCCTTGGAATTCTACATAATTAATGTATCTGCCAAGGACCTCAAATACAAAATGTTCTTATTGTATCATAGGTGATGGAAATATTTCCTCGATAAAGCCACCAAAAGAGAAGAGAAGGTGGGTGGGACTTCTGGGCTGTGGCCACACCTCTGCAGTGTAACATTCTTATCTGGGAGACTACAAAATCATATTAACAAGGCTGAGCAATTACTCTCTTTAGGTTTCTCTTTCCCTTCTCTTCACTGCCCTGAAGCTCATAAGCCCTTTCATTTACAGGTATTTTTGCACTCTAAAATGTAAGTTCAATGCCTTTGGAGATCAGTGTGCTGTGCAATGTTTTCTGTCTCCCTGCAATGTCAACTGTTCTTATGTGGTAAATGTAATTGAAAACATAGACTGGGTACTTTTCTTTTATAAACCTCTGTCCTGGAGGTGTGCAAGACAACAAACACCTGTAAGACAGGTGTATAATCTATGTGAGGGAGCTAGATATGCATTGCATGGCCTGATGACATGAAGAGCCAGTGTACCAACTGTTAGTGCTTTGCTTTTACAGACTCATCTGGAAACAGTTATCTTGGATATTTTTTCTTGAATGGACTTTAATGTTTTCTATTGTAATCTTGTGAATATTTTAATACACTTTTTTTTTTCCCATTACTGGTTTGCTGGATGAGTCTTACCTGGCTGGGGACTGGGAAGGGAGGGGGACTGGAATACACCACCTCTCTCCCTGGCAGTATTCTTCAGTCACTGTGTCCACTTGGTGACCAACACAGCTGGAGAAGTCGCCACTTGAGACCCTGGGTTACTGCTTCAGCCACAAGTACCAAGATATGCAAGTGGAACTTGTGTCAGAACAGAGAGCTGACTTCATGGTGGGACAGCCTTTGAAAAAGGGGAGCTGACAGACTCATCAGAACCTACCTTGCCTCAGTTATCCTTTCCCCTGCATGTGAATTCCTGAGTCTGAGTCTGGTGCTTCAAAACCCCCATCTTCTGCGTGGAGTTGTGCAGGAAGCTAAAACACCAGTGGCACATTTGTTTGCTGTCATTTTGTTCAGGAAAGTGGAGACTTGGGAACAAATGAAGACACACACAGCTGAAGCTGAAACAAGTATCCTTATGCTACTGGGGAAGGAAGAGCATCAGGAGATGAAAGACAAACGCTACTGTTGGTCACTGAAATATAGCAAACTCCCACCCAGGTGGTTTCCTGACTGTGACAGAAAGATCACTTCAGTCTGAGGCTCTAGCTGTCACCAGTACTTTGTCACTCCCAGCACTGTTCAGTGGAGTCAGATAAGGTGAGGCTCAGCAACTCTTTTTAGGCAAAATCCAGCCAGTTTCTTTAAAGAGACAATATAAGACAAACAATTCCGCCTTCATTTTAAAAGGCTGACCTTTATTTAAATGTGTGGAGATTCTTTGATATGTGCACTTAGAAAACATTTGCTCTCTAAACATTTAAATTTTCTCTTTTATTTTTTCAGAGAAAAAAAAAATTAAAATTGGTGAAGTTAGCTCCCATGGGGATGGGTTTGTGCGTTGCTAGATTTGATCTGTTGGGGTTAAGCATCTTTTTACTGCACTTGCTCTTGTGCTTTTAACTCCTGATTATACCTATAGGAATAAGAAAGAAAGAGCACAGGCTAAGAATAGAATAGAACACCAGTTACAATAACAGTGTTTTCCTAGCAATCTGTTCACCAGAGGAGGTTTGAAATTACAATGGACTTGAGGGTGGAAACTCGGGATAGGATATCTTTATTCTTGTAGGAAGTCCCAAAGTAGCTAAGTTTGCCACATTCCTGGCCTGCACTGAAGCCAGAAAACTCCCAAAGTCTCCTTCGAGACACAGTTTTAAAAGAAAAATGCTGCTCTGCTTAAAAATCCTTTGATCCAGCTGGAACTGACACGGTTCAATGCTGCTCTAGCTAGACTGAAAATATTTACAGCTTTACTCTGACTTAACTGTAAAACTAACAATGTAGCAAAACCACTCCGATGTTTCCTGAATGGTTCAGTTACTCTTGCCTGTTGCACTGACAGGCTGGCAGCATTTATAAATTCTTGGTTAATGCTTAGCTGTAGTTGTACCCTTATTAACGCATACCTCCATATTCGGAAAAGCTGGGAGCCACCAGCACAGCCAACAAAGAAGTTCACAGCAAACAGACTCCAGTTTTTAGGGATAATCACCAGAGAGTACCGTGACCAAATAAGACCTGTTGAATAAAATGGAAAGTTTAAAGATATTTCAAATTAAATATTCAGATATTTCCCTAAGTTTGGAGGCAGACTCATGGGCCAGAAGTAAGCAAATTTCACAATTTCATGTTAGACAACTGCTTTGCTTAGATAACACCTTTTTCTCAGTAAAAAGTGCCAGTGGGACACCTACAGGTATGCACTGCCTTTTTCTAAAGTAGCTACAGTAAGGTAAATCATAGTCTGAATATCAAACACAGACCCTCTCTAGTCTACAGCAGCCTAGACCTTAATTCTCCAGCACAGTTAGATGGTAGTGGTATTTTGCTGTATATCCATCTTGTTGCACTACACTGGAGATTATGCAAAACTTATGCAAAATGCACAGGACTGTGCCAGATATCAAAATAAAGTCTGGAGAAGCCTTTTAGACAGGAAAAGCATTGGAAAAAGCTGCCCAGGGAAGTGGTGCAGCACCGTCCCTGGAGATGTTTATAAGAAGTGTAGTTGTGTCACTTGGAGACATAGTTTAGTGGCGGACTTGGAAGTGCTGAGTTAATGGTTGGACTCGATTATCTTAAAAGTCTTTTTCAATCTAAATGATTCTAGGATTACAGAACGTTGTTTCTGCCAGTGTGAGAGTTCTTGGCAGGCAGTAGTGCAGTAGTCCATGTGCCACTGCTTCCAATTTCTTGTAACACTTGGAAATTCTTTCCAGTTATGTTAGTGTAATTACCCTACCATTCTTAAATGCCTTAAAGTCTGTTCTAAAAAAGTCACTGTATTTTGGACTCATTTCAAAATTACTTGATCTGAAGCAAAGGAGGTCACTTACTGCAATGAATGGTATCACGGTAACTTAAGGGATGACACTCATGTCTAAACTTGTAGCAACTTGTGCTGAACAATTCCAAATTAAGACGGGTGTAGAAAACTGTTACATAATTACAGAATGCTTACTGATTTAACAACAAGTAGAGGTCTGTCCTAGAATTATCATCCAACAGCAATAGTGACAGCTAGCATGTTAAAATTAAGGCTTTCTGTAGAAGTGCATTAGTACGGATGGAAGATTCTGAGATGGTGCTGTGTAAAAACACAAAGTGTGGCTTTACCTGTGGCCATTAGTACTGCAGACTGTGCTGTGCTGAGCTTTTCTGCTGGCCTGGCCATGTCAGCCAGTCCAGCACCCACCAAACCCTGCAAAGAGAAATTCAGTCAGCACCCGTCTCTGGGACTCCTGTAACAACCAAGAGCTTTACAAGGGGAAGCTGCTTCACAGCTCAGTGCTTATCCTACTGCATTATGCAGGAGATGTGAGAATTATGCATTCTGTGAGCAATTAGACTCTGGGAGACACCATCCACTTCCAGTCCCTTGTGGTAGGAGAAAGAACACAGTTATGGCAGCTACAACTGGGTGGCAATAAAATCCCAGGCACTGGCAGTTTTGTATTAATTCAAGAACAAGGTTGATTTGAACACAGCTGCTTAAGAAAGCAGCTGAAAAAACCCACCCTGGTTTTCAAGCAACAAGTAGAGGCTTATCTAAATAAGGGCCTTCTTCCCACAGGTCAGACTGGTAAACATCACCCCATATAGTGTTCACTCAGCTTTATCTGAGAGGGTAAAAGTGATTTTTTTAAAATATAATTTCAGTAATAGTAGAAAACTTGCAGGCAAATTGAGGAATAGCTTGGCTGATCTGCTTGACAATAGTAGCAAACACTCTGCTTGGTTTGTTTGTTGTGTTATTGCCCTCTACTGGAAATACAATTTCATGTTCCTGTTACACCAGTTCACAAAAAAAAATCCCAAACAAAACCAAACCAAAACCCAGAAGTAAGTCAATCCAAACACTTTTAATTCCCTGACTGCCACCCAGGACTCCTTGGGCACAGAAGAGCTGGCTCAGACTCAGGAGGGTGTTTTCAGGGAGAACCTCTGAGGAAGGGGAAGGTTAACCATGGTTCCTGCAGCTCCAGTCCGGACAACTGACAGAGAAACCAAGCTGTAGCTTAGAGCACAGCGTGTTGCCTGTGGCCTATAAAAAGCTGGGGTTCACAACGGCAAAGTTACAAAGCAGCTGGCAATGGTAAGGGCAGGTTACATCCTTGCTATCAAACCCTCGTGGTTTAGAGATCTCTTGTTTTATCTGTATCAATGCAACACCTCGGAGGAGCACAGTGAATTAGGAGGTGGCATTTGCATCACCTGGGCACAAACACAGCCCAGGGCTGTAGCCAAGTGGGAAGCAGGACCTCACAGGAGGCAGAGCACCACTGACAGCCACAATGGAAGCTGCCTTTGTCTTTTATGTCAAGACTACCTTGAACTCTGACATGCTTCAGCCTGCCTTCAAGCTGTGAGGCTTAGGAATTGGCTTCCTTAAGATACTTCTCCAATTCCTCAATCTCAGAAGAAACATGTGCTTTAGGAGTTTTGCATCATGCCAGCTCATGCCTACCTTGAGCAACAGTTGGTGTTTCACAAGAGAAAGCCTTTGTGAAACTCAGTGAAAAGTACAATTCTTCCACAAAGCATTTCCTCCATGCTGTATCCCCTTCATGTCGTGCTATCTCTTATTAAGGCTAATTTTGTTCCTCCCCATATATTAAGAATTAGAGCCTCTAATCTTTCTGCAGGGAAAGTATCTGCTTTTTTTCTCAAGTATCTGCTGGGAAACTCTTGCTTCCTCAGTGTGTTGCTGCAGATTGCCCTGGGCTTGACACCCAGACACCAGCTGGCATCTTGTACTTACCCATTTCATAATAGGTGCCCAGAAAAACACTGTTTTAGGACCTGAGGGAGGATGGGAGAAAGAAGTTAAATTATTTAGTAAGATGTGGCTGTTTTAATACCCACAGTAAGTTTGTTTTGTTTCTTTTTAATAATGAATTGTTTATATTAGCAGTTTCTACTGCTGTACAAGCTCTAGCACCTAATACTCGTAATTCATCAACTCAGCGCATCAACCTTCAGTTGTGTAATCACTCCACACATTTCTGCAACAACTGGATAGGATTTTGTATGTCCATGTTTAAGCAGTTGAGGACACCAGAGCAGGCAAAATGCATTTGTAATTGAAAGAGTTAGGAAAAGGCCTAGAAATAGGGAAAATACCCCAAAAATCTACCAGTAGGCAAAAGAGGATTATGGGGGAAGAGGATGAAATCTCAAGAAGGAAGGGAGAAAAATCCCATGGCATGGGACCCGGGGAAAAGCAACTCTCTTACAAATACATATAATTTTCAGTGCTGCTAAAATAGCAACTGGTTGGTTAAAACAAAGCCCTGTAAAGCCTCACCTACAACTATGCCAGAAATCATTAATCTGGGACTTCTGCTCCAAGTCTTAAACGAGAGACCACAATCCAAAGTACCAACGCCCCTGCAAAACAGTCAGGACACTGTTCTAATTTGGTCAAAAAACATTCATGTTTAGGTCACTGCTCAGCACTCTGATAACATGCAAGATGAAGCCAAGTTTTCACTGTAATGTATTACATAGGAGTAACCACCAGAACTTCGGTTGCCTGCTTTTTATGAGAGCTATTTCTTCACTAACAATTCAGCCTTAAGAACACCTTGCACTAACTACTTGTACTTCCAGTTTTAACCACCCTCAAGTTTAAAACTACAACTTGGGAAACAAAAACTGGCTTGGCAGCCTTGCATAAAAAGCCCTTTTTAACCCACCCTGCTTGTGATCAGGTCTCAAACTGCATTTAGTAACTACAAGCACGTTACCTTTCGTCTAATATTGTTGAATATTAGATAACAGCAGCTTAATGTTTATCCTTTAAAGATACTAACTTCAGCTGCTGTTCTCTTAGGCACTTGTTATGTCAGTATCAGGCTGCAAATACAGCTTGTTATAAATAAATCAGTCTTACAGAGTAGCTTTAATTACTAACATTTATCTTATTCTAAAATACAAATTCAGATTTGGAGTACTAGAGGATGTGGGGCGAGTATAAATTATTAAACTGACATTCCCTAAACAGCTTGTAGAGTTTTCAAGAAGACTGACATGAATTTTTATTAATAATAGAAAACTCAACCATTTCAAACTGCTGACTGCAGAACTAAGAAACAACTGGAGACAGGGGAGGTACCAAGCCAAGTTTGTAATTAGGTAAGACTGTCAAACACCTCTCCTTGGAGGCACTCCAGCAAGCACCCAGCCTGGGTGAGTTCTTCCCAGCTCCTGACATCCAGAATTTTTCAAGGATGAATGTGACAGTAGCACATGAGAGCAGGGGGACACCAGAAGCCAATGTGGATATCACCTGTGTAACCAGTTTATAGAATTTATGACTTCTCTTAAATACAAGAAGTCTTTGTGCTGAAAACTTTTTAGTCAGGCAGAGTGAACCAGAGAGGCCAAAGGGGTGGGAGCGCAAGCTCAGCCCATGCTTTTCCATGGCAGCCTGGGGAGTTGGTGTGCCAGGCCCTCCACTGTCCTCCAGCAATGCCAGCCAAAGAAACAGTTTTTAACAGGCATCAATTATTTTGCTAGAAGCTTCCTTTGTTAGAAAGTGCTTTGTGCCTCACAAGTGATTTCTAATTTCTAATGACAACGACGCTTATATTCCTGAATTAGACTAGATTTAGTTGTCACTGGAGATAAAAGAAAGCCTTTAATTTTTAACCCACTTTTTTTTTTCTGCAGCCACAGTGACATCTATTGCATAACTTTCTCACAGACACACCTTCAAGGCTAAAATAGAAGTTTTAGGGGTTCAGTTTCTATACTTGCTTGTGCTGTGGCTTTTCTCACTTATATCATCAGTAAGGATTATCACAGATAGCTATGTGTGTGTATATATATATAACATATATATACACAGAATCCCTAAAAATGGATTTATTAATTACAACGTTATGGTGATGAACAAAAGCGGCCCACAGGCAGTTTTGTGAAGTGAAAAGCACTGCAAGAGAACCTCCAAAATCTTCTCCAATTACCACTACAGCTCTGTTGAAGAAGGAACTTGGATGTTCCCAGTACTTGCTGTGCCTTGTATCCACTAAAAGCACCTGGAAGCTGCCACATTTCATACGTGGAATGTGTTGGACATATTGTCTCTTTATATATGAAAACAATACGTTAACGTTAAATATACTGTTCTAGTGAATTCAGTACAAATCAAACATTTTGAGAACTGCACTTTTCACTCCTTGTGATTTCTTTAGAGCAACGTTTTTCCTTCCAAGAAAGGGCCATTGTAAGAGGACAGAGCAGCTGATGGCAAACTAAAGTCCATTTTCACAGTGCATATTCCTGGTAGGTGAAGAGTCAAGGATGCCTGTGACACTGACACAAAACAGCGGGGACAGAGCCTATGGAATGCCAGGATTTTATCGGGCGCTCGTTTTAACAACCGACGCAATTTGTTTACATGACAAACACCACGGACATGGCACTGAATGAGATCATTTTACAAGCGGTTTCCCCCTAATAACACAAACCCCCACGTTTGCCCACGGAAAGGTAAACTGTAGGTCAGGTGAGGGGAGTTCATTCTTTACCCACAGGAGTCCTCCAGCGAATTCACCAAGGGCACGAGTTGCCTTTGGTAGAAGCGTGGGATTCAGCAGAAAAGGGAAAAAAAACCCAAAGGCTACCTGACTTGACCAGGGAACATTTCCAGACCAGAAACCCTGGCAGCGCTCTCCCCCGTCCCTGGAAGTGTCCGAGGCCAGGCTGGATGGGGTTCTGAGTAGCCTGGTCTGGCGGAATGTATCCCTACCCGTGGCAGCAGGTCGATCTGGATGATCTTTAATATCCCTTCCAACCCAAAGCACTCCACGATTCTATGATTTTTCCAGCGCATCCCCTTGAAAGAAGCGGCTGCCGAGGCCTCCAGGCCCCTTTAGACCTATGACATCCCCTGAGCCAGGCTCTGGCAGCCCACGCCATCCCTGGATCCACTCCGCAGTACCGTGACAGTGACACCAGCGCATCCATCCCGGAACCACCCGTGGCTTGCCTGATTATCCTATTCTCCCTTCACAAACACAATTAATTCCCCGTTACGGAGCAGGACTCTGCTCCAGGGCCGCTTTCCCGCGCCAGAACCACCCTAACCGCGTTACTACGGCCCCGATCCCGCTCCCCACCCGTAGAGAACACATCCCCCGCTCCGCCCTTCCCGCTGGCCCAACCGGGGACCAAGGTGACCCCCTCCGGTTACCCGCTGGGTGGTTGTAGAAGGGCCGGAACCGCGGCGGCAGCATGAGCTCGATGCGGTCGAGCATGCGGTGGTATGAGGCGCGGAGCCCCGCGACGGTGGCCGCCATGGCGAGGGGCGAGGGACGGGGCAAGCGGGGTCCGAGCGGGGACCGAGGGGCGACCGCGGACTGAACGGGGGCCGCGCCGCGTCCGTCCGTCCGTCCGTCCTCCGCCCGGGCGTCCTCCGCCCAGGCCCCGCCCACTAGACCTGCCCTCCCGACACCCCGCTCTCTGATTGGTCGCTGCTGAAGGGGGCGGGGCGGAGCGGAGAGCTGAGCGCGGCGCTATTGGCTGCGCGC
>WAAG01088325.1:354-13124 GCA_013390105.1 Tichodroma muraria | reverse complement strand
ACCTTCTCCAACCCCACCCCCCGGCCCTCCGCGCCCTCAGGGGTGCTCCGGGACACGCCGGCCCCATCCCTCCGCGCTCCCGGGGCCCGCCTGGACCCCCCGGTCCCTCGGTGCGCGGCTCCGCTCGCCCGCCGCCCTTGTTTCCCGAAGGAACTGTTGCACGCGGAGATCCAGCCGGGGAAGTTGGGCGGCGGCTCAAAATAGCGCCGGTGCCGGTGTTGCGGCGCCGGGCAGGGTCCGGATTTACCGGCGCTGAGCTGCCGGAGGCTGGGAACAAAGCACGTAAACGCCTCCGGATCATGGCGCGGCCGCTGTCCCGGCGCCCTCGAGGTGTTCCCGGGGCTCTGGGAGAAGCCGAGCCGCTGGAACGCGCTCGGTGCGGGCCGATCCGCCCGCCCTTTGTGTCCCCAAGTGCTCCGCGGCCGCCGCGGGGTGCCCGCAGGCGCCCCAGCCCCGGGCTGCCCTCGCCTTCACGCCCAAGCCAGCTATTTTCACTTTCCAAGTTAAAGCCAGCGCCACTTTTAGTTTCCGAGGCCGCGGGGAGGTTTCTGTGGCGTGAAGGAACTGTCGATATTCTTTGTCATGGCGCAGGTTCTGTAAAAATCGTTACCAAAACGTGTTTTTAAAAACCGGTCTTTATTCACGTGTTTCGGTGGCGATCCATCGTAGTGGCACTGTGGATTTGGGGGGGTTGTCTCTCCAGGGGTAGGTGGCTCGGTGGGTCGGGGACGCGTTCTTTTGTGCTCGTGTGGCAAAGCAATTCCTGCCTTGGAGCGGAAACCTCGAGTACTCGAGATGGAGCTTGATTTACAGCGTTGTAAAACGAGTGTCGTTCTGTGCCTCCCAGGCTTTCCCGGCTGTGCTCGGTGGTAATGGTCTGTCGTTTGGTTTTTCCCTGGTGGAATTTAAGGTGGGATATCACATTACCGAGCCGAACTCTGGAGTTTTCTGTCTCTAGTCCCTGAGCACTCGGTAATCCACAGAAGGTTAATAGAGGAAATCAAGGTTATTGCTGTTAGGTTTCTACCTATTACAGAGTGGGGGGTGTGCGCGGGGCACAAAATCCTTTGTAAAGAAATTTTGAATCTTTAAATAAAAAAAAAGGTCGAGAACTAACGATCTCACTGCTTTTGATTTTGGTTATGTCTCAAGCTGTGCTTGGCCAAGCCTTTGCTGAGGATTGTTCTAACTTTCAGTGATCAATCCTTCTGACTGGATTTTTTTTTTTCTTTTTGTCTGTTCCAGATGGAGCAGAAAAGCTCAATGTTAAAATTAGGACTGTAGTGTGCAGATTCTGAAGCAGCACCTTTTTTTGAAGAAGACGACCTTTTTTGGCATTTTACTACTTCTGCTTTTACATGGTTGTGTCTCTGAGAGTTGGAGTTCTAATATTTGAACAGTAGAAATCATCTTCCCAGACTAACCAAGATGTCTTTTTGGGATGCTGCTCCAATAAAATGCACATAACTTTAGTTAAAAACAAAACTCTGGTGCCTTGGTTAAGGTCTCATTCTTACTGTTTTCCCTCTCACCTAAACAAGTTCAGTTGCTTTAGAGCCTTGAGAAAACAGGACCTGGGAGTGCCTTCCCACTGAATTGATGTTGAGATCTGCATTGGCGGTGGCAAGACATGCTCAGTCCTTGCTGACTCCTGCTTTTCACCAGGGGGTTGGTACAGGGTGTGCTTGTCTTGTGGAAACACTGCACTTTTACCCCAAATAACGTTTATGGCCTTAATAAACCCACTAATTTGACTGCTAGTCAGGTGTGGTTGTTCAAGTGCAGATATCCCAGAGGAGAGGCCTGTTGTTGTGCCTTTTTGTGTGCAGGGCAGTGTAGGTGTGGGTCTTTTCTCCTCCAGACTTCAGCAGCTCTGTGTAGGAGCTTTGTTCTCTGGCCCACCGGTCAAGACCACAGTGGTCAGGTGGGTGCCACTGGTTGTTGGTCACTGCTGATCTGATCTGCGTGGGAAGTAAGGCTTCTTCCTATTTATAATTTCTTTTTTTTTTTAGTAGCGTTTCAACAGTCTGGCAGACAGACCAAATGGAGGACAGGGATTTAAATTTAACTTAGGAATAGTATTGGGAGACTTGAGGTATTGTCCATGTGAATTTTTTTGTTTGGGCTAAGTTTTTTTGCAAATTTGTCTAAACAGTTGTGGATACCAGTACAAAATGAAGTAGTTTATGTGTCACTTCATTGCTTGCTGCACTTTTTCAGCCATATTGAAGGAAAAGCATTTTAGCAAGTCCATGACTAACAATGTAGTTGGGAAGATGAGTCTGTGTGGATGGTACTTGGATAATGAGCCTTTCACTGGGACGGTTGTGTTGTGCTACAGTGTAAATATCAGAAATATCGACGGTGATCGTGTTTTGAAGGAAGACATCTCAGAACTAATTGCTGTTTCCTATTTACTCAGTGTTTTAGTTTCATGTGAACTGGCAATCAAGTGGCACTCTATAAATAGCCTCTCTCAGCTTCTGAAAACAGCTGCTCCAGGAAGGATCTGTGTAATGTACCTTTCCATGCAGATAGCTCACCCCTGGAATTTATGGCCTTGCAAAAACGCTGTCTGATTTTGCAAGATCCCTAAATAATTGCTTTGAAGCCCAGTCAGTTCTGGACAGAGTTCCAGAGAAACAGCTCATGGAGATGGGGGCTGTACATGCATCCCTGGGATGTGTCCTTCAGATGTTATCCATTGGTGAGAGCTCCTGCTGTGATGAGAGAGGGAAGATGTGGGTCTCGGCAATGTATCTGTTAGCTACATTTCCTTCAGCATTTGTGGGCTAATTAGTCTCAATTTCAGACAGTGCTTTTATTTGAGGTCTCCAGAGGAAGCCAGGCCTGGGGGAGGCTGTCAGTCTTTCCTTTGATTCAGTTTAGGCATCCTCTTAGCCTGGTGCTGGTGGGAGGAGCCCTGCTGCTGGATCACAGATGGAAACTGAATTTCAGACTGCTTTCAGCGGCACAGCGCGGTGCTTTTACCCTGAAAAATGTTGGTGCAAACTGTAGTATCCAAGTTAAATTCTGCCTTGAAGCCGGCAAGTGTAATTACTCCGGATACTTTCACAAGAATCTCCAAATCTTGCAATTTTATACCATTGTGGCAATGTTTCAGGCAGGAGTGAACAAACCTGTTCTGGTGGCAGGTAAAGTGTTCTCTGCCAGTACAATAAAGGCCTCTGTGTGGATTAAATATAGCATATAAGGATTTTACTAGAGAAATGGCAGCATGGGTTTCTTGCAAAAAAGAGAGATCCATAATTCCTCTGAAGTATTTAATGTGATGGGTTTATTTGCTTTACTGTGGAGGGTCCTACTGCCAAGAATGGCTCTGTTTAGACAGGAGGAAGAATGAAGGCTTTTCCGTTTTATTTTTATTTGTTCGTTTTGGGGTTTTTGTTTGGTTGGTTTATTTTTGCTGTCTGACATAGCAGGTTATCCAGAGAAAGTCTCTCAGTCTAAAACGAGAGGAATTAATGCTGTATTTTAGCTCAGAGTGGTTATTGGAAGCTGTGGTGCTTGATACAATGGAAGCAAATACCAAAATAAACAGCTTTCCCCAATCTCTGATATCTTCATGCAGATACTATTTTCTGAAATCCTTATTTTTCTTGTAAGCTTAGCATATATCCTAGAGATAGCATTGTGGTGCTTTCCCGTGAGCTTTCACTCCCCCTTCTTTAAAGATTGTTTCGTATCTTACTAAGTTTTTATCGTCCTGGTTTTTAAGATTGGGGAAAAGTTTGAAGTCTGTAAAAAATTCACTCTAAGGAAACCAGTAGTAAGGTTCATTGTGATCAAATTTTGTAAAGCTTCAGCTGTTCTTACTAAAAAGAGATCTGTGAATATTTGTATGTAGGGAGAACTTAGAAAATTACTCAAGTTTCAGTAGTTCCCCCTCTTTATAGGGATGAACCACAGTAACCCCAGTACTAATTACAGTTTTACTAATTGAAGTTAGTTGATTGCCCTGCTCATAAGTAGGGTTGAAAAGCAGGCAAGAGTAGCTCTTATAACTGATTAGTTTTGATATCGACTGCCTTCCATTCATATCAGTTTATAAAACTAGTAGTGGCTGGTTGAATGAAGATAGAATTGGGTGTTGCTGTTGCATTTCCTATGTGGTACTTCCTAAAATACATTGCCCAGAGTGCAAGAGTGAAATTAAAATACTTCCTTAAAATACTGTAAACTTTCATTCTCTTGTTTGCTTTTCTTGGACAAACAAACCAACCAAACCCGGCAGAAAGGAAACTTGAATGCTGGGGAGAGCAACCAAAAAGAAAGGCATTATTTTCCCCAGTTTTTGTTCCAGCTATATTTTAACATGTGATATCTTGGTCTTTGAAAATAATGCGGAGTAAGAAGGGTCAGACAGCTTTAACATGATCAGCTTTGTAGCTGGTGCTCTTGCAAACTCGGAGATGGGCAGAGTATTTAATCAGCCCTTCTTCTTAAATTCTTTGCATAATACTTTTGGTGTTCAGTTTTTTTCCTCAGGTGCACTGTTACATTTCATGTCCTAAACCTCTGGAATTAATTTTCTTTTCCACCATCAGTCAAAAACACTCATCTGTCACAGCTAAACTCCAGATCTGTTATAAGTGTTTTTTGTTACTTTTTCTTCAAGTCTAGCAGGTTAACTGCTGCTTGAAAAAGAAGCATTTTAAATGTACCTGATGGTCTGATTATGAGAGCACAGTTCTGCAGTGATATATTCTATCACACATCAAATACTTGTGAAACTTGACTAACTGAAGTGTTTAGAAAGACGTAAGTGAACTCCACAGTTTTTTATCATTAGAAATGTTTTCTGAATAATGGAAATAGGCAGAGGCAGAATTGAAGTTCACTGTGTAATGAATGAGTTGGAGGAAAATACATCTGTGGAACAGTTTTTACGTGTTCAGTCTAATATTGGAAGCAGGCAGGAAGCATTAGGAAGGCAGGAAATTTGGTATAGTCATTGGATCTTCACTAGTTGTGTAGAAGAGCTTAAGATGCATAAGAGTACTGTGGAAAAGGGATGTAACTTTTTAATTGAAAAAACCACGAGAGAGAACAGTGATCAGGTATTGCCTTAAACTGGATATATTTGGAGTTTTTTTCCCTTGTTAATAAAAGCAAGGCTTAGTGACTACAGTCCTTAAAAAAATTACAGATGGGCTATTGAAAGAACAATGTGGCATTGAGACCTGTTGATAACAAATTGAATTTGGAGGAGTTTAATAAAGAGACTGTGTATGAAATGAATTCTGTGATACTATCTCATTTAAATTGGTACCAAGGAGCAGAAAGGCACTGTATGTATGTCTAAAGCAGCTTGTAGGAAAAGATATTAGGGGTGATCCTAGCATACAGGATTAATGAGGTTATTTTCCTACTTCGAAGTAAATCAGCTCAGATAATAAAGACACCCGTTTTAAAGCCTTTAATGTCAGTAAAGGATAATAAAAGCACAGTGTAAGAGAATCATCTGGACAAAATAAAAAATAAAAAATGCTGTCTGGTTATAATTTGGTAGATATCAGAAAACCAGAAAGAGATGTGAACTGGGAGACAGGATTAAGGTTAGATGAGTATTTCTATGGCCTGAGTGCTGAATGCTTCATTTTAATTTCACTCTAATCAGCCTTCTGTTATCTTTGGCTTTATTTCACCCAAACTGAGCTATAGGAGTGGAGGACAGGAGCCACTTGGACTTGCAAGTGGTACAGCCATGTAGCATTAATCTGGGTAAATTTGATAGCTTGTTTTGCTGTTATCTTAGAAATCTTTGCTTGTAGTTAATATCATTGACCTTATTTCAGTTACATCTTCCTGTGTATTTTGTGGTTTAATCATTATGGTTTGTTACTGCTTCTTTCTCCTCAGTCTTGTCCCATTTTGCTTCCATTCAGTGATAACGTGCTGATGATAATTTTTGTGTATTTTCTTTAAAAGGAAAGTTACGTGCAGAGTCTGAGATTACTCGGTGCCTTCTGTCATTCTGTTCTGAAATAAGAGAATGATTTCCAATGTTTGTTTTTAGGATGCTGGGGATTGATAGTAGCACAGCTTCTGTTTTTTTATGTGCAAACACCAGTTTGTGTAAAACTGTAGACCCTTATGGATCACATTATTATGTCCTTTGGTGGCATTACCTTGCAGAACCCTGTTTTTTGGTGTTTTTTTTGTTTTGTTTTGTTTTTATACTACTGCCTAGATCAGAACTTATCAGTGAACCTACTTACAGAGTTTTGATGTTTTAATTTTCTAAACCACCAACTTTTTTGCTGCTGTTGTATTTCAACATATGAATTAAAATGGAAGGTGGATTTCTGGCATTATATTTGGCCAGCAAGAAGTGATGAAAAATCGGTATAACTGTGTCAGACTGTTGATTTTTTTTGTCCTTCAGAAATTCAGGAGGCCTTTTAAGTTATCTGCAGGTTTATCATAATTTCTTCAAATGGGTGGAACTATGCAGATATACTTTCTGATTTTAAGGGATTAACCTCATGTGTAATACCTGTGATTAACAGAACATTAGTCATGTGTGTTAATGGCTGCCAGGAAGTAGGAGTGTGTGTAAGTGGGTTGTAGTCCCAAGGTTTTGCATGTATTATAATATTTGAGTTATACTCAGGACGCAAATTGTCCTTTGTACTTTATATCCTTTGGAGCCTCAATGTTCCCCTGCAGACAGCTGGAGACTGCAGATGTTTGTGTGCACTTCTAATATATTTTCATTTTTGATTGCAATATTTCATTGCATTTACACTGTGTGCTTTTAAAGACTATCTTTGTACAGGGAATGTGTTTGCTTTGTAAATAACTGCCTGTGCCTTGATACTGAGTGTTTCAGACAGCTTTGTAGTTAAGTTGTACCTTGATCTTCTAATAATGAGCTTTGGATACATGAAAGCTGTCTCTTGCTGCAAAAACAAGTCATGTACAGCATGTACTGGATTTGTATTTCAGGATGAGGCAGTGATGTGAGAGATCCTTTAGATCTCTTTCCTTTGTTTATTTATTTTATTTTTTTTTCCCCACGTAGCTTTCTTCCAGTTGGATTGCTTCCATTAACTGCATTAGGGCAGACCATTAAACCTGTCTGTGTTCAGTCACTTCCAAGATGTTGCGCTGCAACTCTCAGTTCTTGTGACTTTGCATGTGATTCCTGATCTTCTATCCCTGAGTGTCCCCAGAATAGTCTAGTGGGATATAACTGATCACGTATCAAGAACCTGTTGACACTTGAGACCAGTCCTGTCCTGGCAGTAAGGAAAAGGATTAGTTCAGACACAAACTATGCCAGCCTTCGAACAAAGCTGGATTTTTCACTGTTTGAGTGCAAGTCTCGGCTTTTTCGTGTCTCTGGGGCTTAGTGAGCTGCTGATTCAGATGTGTCCCAAATGCTTTAGTGTGTGTTGAATAATTAAATATTGAATGCGAATATCACGAGATGGAATCTGAGTCACATCAGTGAGTGACTTTAATAACCCCATATTTTCCTCATCTTGTTCTTCAAGGATTTGCAGGCTTTCCTCTGGGAAGATCGAATGTGTCATTAATGCTGACTGCTCTCTAACAGGTATCATGGGGAATATGAGAATCTGTCCCTTCTCTTCCCTGTGAACTTCATGTCTTCTGAACCATCAGTGTTTGATCAACCCTTTTTGAACTACTGAAATTTCACCAAAATAAAAAACTGTTAAACTGTTAAACCAAGCCCACTTTATTTAGGTTGCATCGCTTTTTGTTACAGTTATTGTAGTGTGTTCCTGTTTTTTACCTTTCTAGGAAATGAGGAAAAAATGTAGTTCCTTTTTAATTTGGTTTTATTTTAAAAACACTGTTACGTCCTGAGAACTCTCTATAGTAAAAAAATAGTCTTTGAAGTTAAACAGATTTTTTTTTGGTACCTAGGATGAATACATACAGTTTAATGCAAGAAGCAGTGTAGTTTTTAAAAGTAAGGGATTTTTTCTCCATTTGTTTTTAAATACTTAGTGATAATTTAACCTGTGTTAGTACACTGTTAACTTTACAGGCGTCTTCTGTCAAGAATCAGCTTTCTACTTGAGCTCAACTTTTGATGTAACCTATCTTTAATCCTGGGAGTTTCCTGGTGTTTGCATTTGTAATCTTATGAGGTCACGACCTGTATCTGTTATGGTATCTATATATCTATTTCCTGAGTTCCCCCAAACAAACTGAGCAGTGTACAATTCCTATACTACCCAGGAATTAAATGGTATGTTAAATTAGGCCGGTGTGCAGAATGTTAAATGCCTTAAATCAGTTCCACACTAGCCAGGTTCTCAATTTCACTTGTGGGAAAGGCAGGCCCTGGGGTTTTTTTGCTAGAAGACATGTCTGTGGATGTGCTGGTAAGCTTCTCTATAATCACTTTTTAGTCTGTTTAAAAATGAGTATCGAGTTAGCTTAAACAACTTTAAATAGTAGGCTTTGATTTTGCCCGGAGCCTTTGTCTGGAATTCCTGGGATTACTCCTGCTGGCAGAGTGGGAGACGCAGCAGCCTCTGGCAGGCGCTGGGAGGTGATGGCAGGACTGGCAGCAGTGGGGGCACCCACCTTCTCAGCAGGAAAGAGGACATTCCTGCCAGGAATGCTCTCTTAAAAGCAGATTCCACTTCTTCTTTCCTTCTCCTAGTGATTCTGCACGCTTCAGTGTTCATTTTGCCTGAGTGCTTGGGGGTGAGAGACCCTGGCTCTGCTAAGAGCAATTTTAGCTTCTGCGCTAGGGTGGAGCAACACCGCATTTCAGCTTCTTAGACGCCATCTTTTCTTGCTGGGAAGTGGAGCTCCTAATTAACCTTGGGTGTCAGAGTCATCAGTCGTACCTGAGAACAGAAAGCAGAGTGCCTGATGCCTATTTCCCCAAGCGTTGTTAAGGATTGGCTGGGTTATTACGTTGATGTCATTTTTATAAGAAAATATTCAACATTGCTGCCCACGTAGCAGTTTCAGATGAAGACTTTTCAAAGTCAAAGGAAAGCATTTCCAAAGACAAATTGACACCTGCAGTAATGCTGTTTACTCCAACTTGCAACAATCTGAATAATATTTCTTTTTCCCTTCAGTTAATAGAAGCCTCCTTTGACTTTTCTTTGGAGAAGAAAACAGGGCACAAGTGTATTTTTCTGGACCTGGTAACTATTGTTTTTGTGTTGGTATCTGTTTTAGAATTTCGAGGTGTTTCTTTGGGAGTCCTATTTTAGTGCTGGTGGATAAAACAGCAAAAGCTTTTGCATGTAGTTAATCCTACATCCCGTTAATCACTTAAGCTATGTCAGATAGTTTCCTGTTGAGAGGAGTAAGAGGGTATGTGTTATCTTTTACATAGATAGAGCTTCTCTTAGTTTTGTCATGCGAATTTTGTCCTCTGCTCTATAGAAATTAGAAATATTTGTGGCATAAGATAAAAATTTCAAGTGCCTTTTGTCCCAGTGAGTAGTTTGTGTTTGATCATTGGACTGCTTTAAGGGATTGAATAAATATCAAAATCGCTGAAAACTGGCATTTTTTTCCACCTATCACAAAACCTCACTTGCAGTCTGTGGCAAGAACTATACAGAAGACCTAAGTATGGGCAGTGTAAGGTGAAGCGTGAGGATATCTGACAGCATGTGGTGTACTTGTGAATGAAATCCACTTAGCACCAGTCAGTACAGCACAGATGAAGTGCCTTCTCTGAGAAAGCTACTTGTACTTTATCCCACATTTTTGTCACTGAGAACACCTTAAAACACTTTATATTAATGCAGCTGAATTTTATGTAATCTTTCAGGCATAAAACATGGTAAATATCAAACAGAAATTAAAGACTGGTTTAAAGCCCAGATGCTTGTAACCTTACCAGTTACGGAGCCCAGTGGAGGCTTATATTTGGGAGTGGATACTTTCAGTATCCAAAAGTTGTTTCAAAGTTGATTACAGCCGTTGGTACTAATGCAAACACATCTTATCTGTGCTCTTACCTTCAGTAACCTATTTTTGCAGATTCTGTAGAAGCGAACCTAAACAGAAGTATTTTCCAAAATGCTTATTTATTACCCTAAAATGTATAACATTGCTGAACTACTTTTTTTTTTTTTTTTCCCAAAACTTCAGCAGATCTCCTTTTTGATTTTTTGTTTGTTTGTTTTTTATTGGGATCTGATTTTGTATTAGTATACTCACCATGAACTATTACAGGCTTGCGATTTATAATTGAGGGCATAGTGTCTTGTCTTCTGTAATTTCTGTCTTGGTGTTATAATATCTGAAAGTTTTGTGTTTCTTAATACCTAAAGCTCATTACTTAAGCCTGTATTAGGGTTTGAGTACAGGCTTGATTAGCACCAAGTTGTTTGATGCTGGCTGGTTAGTAGCAAAGCTCTGACATACTAAGATGGCAAAGAAATCTTTCTGTAGAAAATAAAAATATTTATTTTCAACAATAAAAATATTTTGTGGTTTCTTTGTAGTGTTCATATTTTCATGCTTTGTGACGTATCATTAAGAACAGAGGATAAATTTGAGTTATCTGCTTTGAATTTAAACCACAATGAAGTAGTTGATCATAGCCTTTTGAAGGTAATCTTTTAAACATTGACGGAACCAAGAGTTATAATTTTTTGGCATTTTTGCCGTAGTGCAAAAGAGTGAAGAAATATAACACAGAGCCTTGTTCAGAGGACTGGAGGTCACGCCCATGGATTTGGTTTCTGGCAGTACTGCTGGTTCACTCTTTCCTTTGATAAATTGCTTGAGTTTCCTAGTTTCAGCAACTATGAAATGGGGCCAGTGTCATCCTACATAGCTAACAAGTGATTTTTAAGGTTTTAATTAATCTTCAAGAATTTTAACTTACCTTGATGAAAGTTGATTCAGTGCATATTGTGTGTAGTCCTGTTTACTGTATGGTACATGGAGAATTCTGGTTGCTGGGAAAATGTTGTTTAGATGTGGATCAGAAGAGTTTGATGTAGTTAATCCAGCAAAATAAGCTATATACAAACATAGCTACTTCAGAAATGCCTGAACTGTACTCTGGAAAACCAGGAGAAGTTTTGGAACGTGCTCGGAGTGCAGGATAACATGTACTCTGCATTGGGAACAGATGCTGCCTCCATTTCAGCTTTAAACTAGGGCATTCCAAATGTCACAGCAAGCCAGCGCTGAGGGACTTGGCCTTGCAAAGAGCCAGCTTGATATAATGAGTGTTCGTTTGGTAAATGGGGTCTATTAGTGAATAAGGGTTGTCTTTTAACATCTCATACTGTGTTGGTGCTGCTTTGGATCAAAGTTTAGTTAAATTTCTGTGGAGCACGGTCATGCTTTTAAGCTAAACCTTCATCATGAAGTGATCTGTACTTCTTCAGTGGGAAACTGTTTTAAATGTATGGAGGTTTTTCCATGCTGGAAGAATTTAACTTGTCTGCTGTCATCAGTTCTGAAGCAGCTTTGGTAGTTGCTTACAAAAGAAAGGTATGTGTCTCTCTGCCAAAAGAGGCATGTAGAGAGCACCTGATCAGCACTTCCTCAACTGAGGATTGTGACCAAGATGGTGTCATAGGGACTGTGAATGGGGAGTACAAGGGATGCTCTGTTGTATTTTGGTGTTGCTCCCTGAAGTGAGATTAGAGCTCTGTAAATGTGCCCAGACACCCAGATTGGAGAATTCTCCAGGTGGGAGTTGGAAGGCAGCATTTGGTTTGACCTTGTGCACAGTGGATGTTTTGAAGAAGTAAAGTTACAGAGAAACAGCTGCAGCTTCTCTTTCACCTGCTTTCCCATATTTAAATTTGTATTATGGATGGCTCAGGGTGAGGCTTCTTTCATACACAGAGTGTTCCCTTTGTCTCCAGCTTAATATAAACTAAAAAAATTATTGATCACTGCACTGAGAGTTTCATTGTACCTTGAGGCTTCAGTAGTGCATAATGCTTGGTGAGAATGGGTGGATGGCTAAAAACTGAAAATATTATTGATCATTGTACTAAGAGTGGCACTGAACCTTGAGGCTTCACTTGGTGCATAACTAGTGAAAATGGGTGGGTTAGCTTGACAAATGGAGCATTAGCCTGACAGCATTCCAAATTTCAGCTATGTAAACACTTTACAGGGAGGTCATCACAGCCATTTGAAATTTAACAGGACTTTTTTTGTTTTGCTTTATCGTGTTCTTGTTGATAAATTCACCTTAGCATTTTTGTAACAAACCCCATGTGTGTTCCACTGTCCAGTGAGATAATCTTGGTGATGACAACTTGACCACTTGATCCATGTCCTAGGCCTTATTTGAATATAGGAAACAATATCTTGAACCACCCTCACAGAATTAAGTTATTGCCTTTCTAGGGGTACTGCATAGTTAAGGGGAAAAAGAAATAGTTTCTGGCTTAAGAGCATGTACTCAGTATTGGGATGGGAAAAATTTAAGTGTGAATGAGGTCTTGATGCTGATATTGTAAGAGAAAGATACTTTTGGGGTTTTGTTAAAAGCTTGGGTTTCATCCGTCATCGTAGCTGAAAGGGGAGCCAGGAGGGCTGCCTTTGTAGGAAGGTGGAGGGAACAGGCAGCCTTTGGGTTAGGTGAATGGGAATTAAGGATTGTGAAGATTCTTGTCACTTGGGAGAGCAGAGCCCTTGATATGGAGACTCTGACTGTTGGGAAGTCCAGCAGTAAGAGCTGAGGTGCTCAAGAGTAAATACAAAACAAAGCAAGAGGTATTGTCTCTTAATTTTTTTTAATGTCATAAAAATAGATC
>WAAG01088320.1:14025-26432 GCA_013390105.1 Tichodroma muraria | reverse complement strand
GGAATGATTTTTTTTTTCCCCTGCTAGCAAAATAGGTATGGAAAATGTAAGTATGCACAGCTGTGTTTATTCCAATGATTAGACATTCTATTTCTCTGTGACCTCTCTGCAGTGAGCTGGCAAGACACCTGGGTATGCTTAGAACTGTCTCATTCATACATTTACATTTATTCAACTTGGACCTTTCTTTCTCCCCCTCCTTGTCCTTTTCTTCTCTAAAAAGACCACAGGAAAAAAAAAACATTTAATCTGGTCCACTCCTTCTCTCTATTTTTATTGTGTTGGCAAGGTGTTGACTAAGACTCTACCCATGCCTTTACACATTTTGAATTACATCATTGACACTATTTTAACACAGAGCATAAAGTTTTCCTTTTCAAGGCTTTTTCATGCTGAATCAGAGTGAAGAGGTGGCTGCAGTGGATCATGTAGTATGACTGCACACATGCTGTACTAGGAAGGCAATAGAATATGCATGCCAATGTTTGCATCTCCCATGCTCTACACCTGCACTTGCATTTTCTTTATGCAAAGTATGTGTGCATGCAAAATCTGAGCTACCCTTGCTACTAGTACCTGGCAACCCTGGCAACTCTGTTTGATATTGATGGATGTTTAGAAGACATGGAGAAGTTTGCTTACAAAAGAAGAAGGTCAGTACAGAAATTTTGCAGTCCAGACTGTGTTACTGATGCAGAAGTGAGACAGAGTTGGGTTAAAGGGTTTCCTCCTGTTATCAAAGAAGTTGGTAGAGAGCTGAAATTCCCTCCTAGGTCTTCTGAACCTTAATCCAATGCCCTACCTGCTCCTTCAACCTTGCTCTGCAAGTATGCATCAGGCTAGGAAGCTTCCATATTTGTTTGTCTTCTAGTGTTATTGAAATCAGAAGCAGAATTTCCAGAAATTGAAAGTTGCTAAATAAATTCCATGACTATTTCCCTGAAACTCACTATAGTTTGTCCCCCTTTGGGTATTTAGATATTTGAGAGAACTAAATACCAACTGCAAGCTGTAGATCCTGTTCTTTTAATAACTGCATATTAACCTATTGTCGTTCTCCTCAGAGTTACTCTAAGTTTGAACTGCAGAAATATGACTGTATATACACAGAATTACAGTAAATGAAATAACGATGAGAAGCATCTGTATATAAGGCACTCGTTTTCCTTTCCTTTCAGGCTACCTGAATTCATTACCTGGCCTTCACACTGTGTGCTGTATACAATACAATGTCTCGTTTTTCCTCCATTCTGTAAAATCAGCTTTCTATTTTTTCTGCTTCAAAACCATAACTCAAAAGCTCTGAATTGCTTTTAGGTGTTAGTCAAAGGTACATTTGATTTGCTGTTTTGGTAAGTTTTTACAGGAAATGTTTAGGAAAGAGTGATTCCCTCACATATAATAGTTTTTACTTTACATGTGATTAGGATGTGTCCCGTGCAGGTTTGAGTACGCAAAGCATTCCACTGGGATCAGCAGCAGTGGTTTATGCTTATCACCCAACTGGAGTACCCTCCACATACAGAATTAAGTTGTATGCTTATTATTTAACGTAGTATTGTGTTTAAATTTTTATTATTTTTATTATTTAATTTATTATTGTATTTGAACGCAATCTAAAGAGATAATTACTGGGAGATTTCTTGCAGCCTACTCCATAGCAAGGCTAAAAAGTCTTGAAACTCAAACACAAGAAAACTCAACATGGCAACCCACCTCTTCCTGTGCCCCTAACATTATGCTTCAGAGCTCTGGAAATGTAGACACATCAAAAATATTTCACAACAAAGCAGTCCTATAGTTGGATTTGTAGGGTAGTATAAGTAAAAAAACTCAGAGATGAATGGGTTTCTGTATATTCATTTCCCTGCCTTTGGCTAGCCCGTTAATACACGGGAATCCATAGGGCCAAGTCTTCATAGTTTGTGGAAAAGGGAGATAAGTAACTTTGGTAACACACAGGGTGGAAGAAAGTGACAGGCACAAAATGAGAATAAAAGTGAGGAATAGAAGCAGCTAGGCTGGAAGCAGAGGAAGAGGAAGCATTGATGGGGATGCAATATGAAATGTTTTCTATGTACTTGACTGGAAGACTCTTCAGGTGGAACATTTAATATGAAGTCAGACAAAGTGCTTGCTTATACAGTCATGCTACTAATCATGTGTTTTACAGGAACGAGCTCTGCTGGAATGGGTAGCTGCATGGAGTAGTTTCCTCTGGTGGCAAAGCTGATTTTGCAGGTTCCCACCACCTTAATTTATCTACTTGATTTAACAGAAAGGACTATTATTTTTAATTAAAATAATATTTTTAAAGCTTGGATATCTCACTTGCCCAGTTTTAACGCTGCTGTGAAAAACCTGTTCTGGTGAGTATAAATGGAGCACCCCGGCAGAGTGGGGGTACTGCAGGTGACAGTGATAGGGAGCATCCCCTGTAACCTCAGAGACACCATGAGCCTTAAATACCATCAGGAACATTACAGATATTTCCCTTTCCTCAGAGGAGGGAGAGGGGGTTTGCTGGCCAGAAGCACCCAATTCCCCAGTGAAATGTAATGGCAATAGGTGAGAGAATCCTGCAGACCCCACAGTGTCACACGTTGGAGGAACCCATGGAGAGCATCTCCCTAGGATGGGATGAAGTGGGAGCCCGGCTGCCTTGCAGGGCCGATGCAGCTGAAGCCACGTCAAGGTGGGGAGCCCCGGGGAGCGCCAGGGGAACAAGTTTTTGAAATTCCTTGGAGCTCAAAGCCTTTTGCAAGGGTTGGGGAAGGGCTGCCTCCCCAGAGCCAGGTTGAAAGGAGGGCTGTAAGGAAAGGGTAGGAACCAGCAGCCGTCCGTGCCCTGGCCCCGAGCGAAAAGGTGGTGTGTTTGCCGCCTTCACCGCTCCCACCTTCCAGCCACATTAAAGCCCAATTATTCACGCTTGATGTCAGCAAGGCTGGGCCCCGCTACCCGCTTCTCCCAGATCCCTTCCCCGAGGGGCCGGATTACCCCGGCGTGCACCATCGGGGTGGGGTTCGTGGGGCGCCCAGGCAGGCGGGAGCCCAGGGCCGGCACCCCCAGCCCCACATGGCGCCTGCTTCATCGCTGCCCTGTGCCTGGGAGCCATCTCTCCTTTGGCCTCTGAGGTGGGACAGCGGCTGTGGAGCAGCCCTGGGCGCTGCTGCAGCGGCGCTCGGGCGCCACGGGCTCCTCAGGCCCACCAGGCCGGCTGCTCCCAGCGGAGTCTGCCTTGGACCCTCGAGGAGACAAGAGGGAGCACCCAGCTGCCCCACTGAGCGGCCACAGGCACCAGGGGTGATCTGAGAATTCAAGAGGAAGGCAATAGCGAAGGGAGAGAACTGAGCTGACCCTTTTTTCCCCTCACCATTCACATGCTCAGATTTTTATCAGGCTTTTTAGCTGCAGGGCAAAGTGTTTCTTTATAGTTCCTTCCAAAGCAAAGCTGCTGCCAGGTCTAGGCTGCGGCTTCAGCAGCTGTATCCCATCCCCCAGGCCTGCACAGCCCTGCTTGGGAGGGCCTGGGAGCCTTGCACGAGCCTGGCAGGAGGAGGGTTTTTGGAACCCGGGAAGGGCTCTGCTCATACAGTGCTGTGGGCATGTCGTGAGGGCTTTTGCCAGCTTTCGCCAAACGCCAAAGGGTTTACCGAAATGCACGTGTCGTGCCGAAGTCCCGCTGCGGGGACCGGGATGTGGGGCTGTGCAGCGCAGCCAGAGACACCGCGGGCTCCCCTGGGCGCAGGATGCGGGCTCCTCGATCCCCGGGCTCCCCTGGGCGCAGGATGCGGGCTCCTCGCTTCCCCGGGCCACCGGCAGGAACCGCAAGCCGCTGATGCTCGTGCGGTGCCGAGAAGCAGCAGAGGAGGGCCGGGTGTGAAATCCACGGCGGTGGCAACCAGTACTGCTCCCGCCTCCCACCAAGCCCAAGTGTCGCATTCGTGGCATCCCAGGACAGGGGCTGTGCAGCGCCCACAGACAGGGAGGGGCACAGGCAAGCTGGCACGGAGCAGCTCTGCCCTCTCCCAGGGCTGACAACGAGCTGGTCACATTCTTGAAGCCAGAATAAGACACTTTTACAGCCTGTCTGGGTTAGTTTTCTCTCTCATTTTTTTTTTTTCCCTTTCCCAGCGGAAACTTACTCGTTTGTAATAGGAAGGTTCATTGTTTTCACGTCTGATATTTCTTTGATTACTTAAAAAGAAATCCCAGAGGCTTGTTTTCACAAAATAGTGATTGCATAATTGATGTGATTATGATGTATTTTGCTGTGTCACTGCAGCTCAGTTGATTATTTTGAGAAGCTCTGAGCACTGTTAGTGCTGCCATGTGTTGTGCGTGCGTGGCCCAGGTTTTTAGCCCCCTCCACATGTGTACAAGAGCCTTTCAAGCCCTGCTTCCTCCAGCAGGGACTGCATGAGACCTTCTTCTGCACGAGGAAAATGATGCAGACCCACAAAGAGCTAATATCGGGATATGACAAACACTGTGGGATGAGTGACAAAGTTTTTTTCTGCATAATGGCTGTCTGGTATGAATAATATCCCTAGAATCAAATTTACCATGTGGATGAGCACACAAATGAAATAGTTGGGCAGAATTCTAGGCTCTTTCCCTGCCTAAAAATGTACAGGTAAAGAAAATGCTGGAAATAAAATTCTTCTGAAAACAAAAGCATGAAGCAGTTTATTAGTGATAATAATTAGTTAGAGCCTGAAAAATATATCAGCTACATGCAGGTAGAAGTGTTTAAGGGCTCCCCCAGAGAAGCCTTGGGAGAGCGGATTGCCTTCCCTTAACTTGGCTAGAACTTTTTAATTATTTTCAGCTTGAGGCTAGAGACCATCATAAGAGTCCTTTCTTTCTCCCGATAACAATATTTTCATCTCTTTGCTGTATTCTTCTTTCTTTTCTTTTTAATTCAAGGGTGAAACATTGCCCCCAGTAAAGCTTCTTGGCCAAATTTCCAGATTTCTGAACCTTTTGTTTTTCTCTACATGTCTGCAATTTTCACTATTTTTGTCCAGCAGTGACCTCTGGAATTCCAGAATAATTTTCCCTCCCCTTCCTGCTGCCCTCACGTGACCCAGGAACACAAACATCTGAGAGACCTCTGGGCATCTTCACATCTGCTGGTAGGTAAGATCAGAGCCATTGTGTGATGTATTTTTAACAGCAGGTGTTGGGCTTGGAGAAGGGTGTGTTGGGTTTTGAGGGGTTGGGCAGAATCTGCACTTAATTCTTAGTTCCCAGGCTATTTAGGAACAGCTTAAAAAACACAGTTAATCTGTTTGTACAAATTTAACATTGTAAAACCACAATAAGGAATTGCTAATGAAGTGCAAGCCTGGCTTTAGTTTCAGCTTTGCACCACTGTTGTCCTAAAAAAACAAAAAACCCACCCAAACCAAAAAAAAACCCACCAACCAACTTTAAAGCTGAGTCCAAGACTCTAGTTTACAGCTTATTTTCATGAAATACTATTGATTGATTACTTGAAGCCTGTTAATTATTATTTAGTCATGGTTTTCAACACAAACTCCTTACAGCAGCAAAACAAACAATGTGGATGTTTTATCTTTTGCCAATTAACACAGTTTGAACATGAATTAAAATAGGCTGTTAGCTCAGGGTCTGATTCACGACTGCTTCTCTCCTGGTTGTGCTGCTGTAATCCTGTTGATTTCTGTGGCAATGTGGGAACCTTGGTGCAAAATGAGAGAAAAGGTTTTTTTTAATTGACACCCCTCCCCCAGCCATGTTTAAAGGATCTTACACGAAAGCCTCACACATCACTCTTTCATAGTCTGCTAGTATAAATTTATCATCTAAATTAGAGAAACAGTATAAGCAGAGTGTTTCTCCCAAAATATCATTGAAATCCTATTTTCACAGAAACCACTTTCAAATTTTTTTGTCAGACAAATCTGAAATGCTTCTTGGCGTTCAGTTATCTGCCAGGTATAAATGGCATAAATGGATGATTACTTTAAATACATCTTCTCTGAGAAGAGAGTTATGGGACCTCACAAAAGCATCAAGCTGTGACTACTTTCAGGAAATCACCTGGAAATAAATGATGAAGGTTGCTTGCATGTCCTTACGTTCTCATTGCCTTTTTAGTCAGATAATTGAATTCAGTATGAGCTGCAATTCATTTCTAGTATCACTAAGGAATAAATTATTTACTATTTGGGAGAAGAGACTGAATGACCTTTCAGTCATAGCATCTATGATTATAAATTCTCATGGCCCCTGTAACATGGTTGTACACATACCAAAACAAAGAAGGAGGTTTTACCCTTGTTTAAACTGGAAAAATTTTGATAGTAGTTCCAGCAGTAAGATGAAACTTTCACCTGTTCACTTTTCTAGGTTATGTTTGAATTTTATCACATGACCTGTTGAGCTGTCTCTGACCAAAGTCAGACTAGCTATTTTTTAGTAGATATTTTTAATAATTCTAATAATGATTTTTAATATTCTAAGGAGAATAAGAATTTTTCCGTTCACTTTAGTGTAAGTAGAATCTCAAGCAAAGTAGAGATTCCCACCTCAGTAGAGTTGCTACTGATTGTGGTAGTGGATATGTTTGGAAAAATCTTGGTTAATGTGCTCAGGATGAACAACCTCTTCAGTTTATGCAGGCTGTGGCTGCTCTCCTGCTCTTTTCCATCTGGGGCTGTGGAGTGCTCACTGTGGCTCAGGTCCTACATCCTGTAATGAGATACAGCAGTGGACATCTTCCCTGAGCACATCAGATGCAAATGCCACTGCCTCTAATGTGGTTGGAAGTAATTTTCAAACATTTCTATTCCCAGTTAGCTGAGCCCAGAGGGCATTATGAAATCTGTCCTGATTGTGCAAATTTGTTTTACACTGACTGGTTCCATAATTGATCTGAACTGTCTTGGAATGTGTTTTTTTTTTTAATAAATATTAAAATAATTATTACTTGAATTCCAGAGATCAATTCTCGTACAGCTTGGTCTTTGTGACTTTCACAGCCCAACAAATCTAAGCAATAAAGCAGAGTGTCTATGGGACAGTTATCCAGTCAAGGTAGCGGGGGAGTCACAACACGCACACAAGGCCCTTTCATCTGCCCTGTGATGTTTTTAAGCTTCTGGAAACTTGCTTCATTCCACTTAGAATACAATTTGAGTTAGGGTTCAGACATTGAGGATGCTTTCAGACAGTACTCAGCAACCTGCATATCTGTCCTGAAATGACAGAGAAAACTTTTTTCCCCCTTTCACCATTCCCAAAAGAATGAAGGCCAACCATCTCCTCTGCCAGACTTCTGCAGTTGTTAAGCATTGTCTCTCGTGCCTCTCCCCTCAGAGCACAACAGACAGAGAAAGAGGGTAGCTCTCACTTCAGTAAATCACTGCTAGAATTTTCATCCATGCTGATTGCACTTGATTTCTCTCCTACTTTCCTCCCCACTTGACCCCATGATTACCTCCTGACTGGCTCTTCCACTGGGGCATCTTCAAGAGCAGGAGTACCTTCAACCACAGAAATTACTTGAGACTAGAGCCTGTAAAACAGACAGGCTCCCCTTGCTTAAAAGGGAGGAACTTCATTCCATGTATGCTGCATGGATATTCTGAACCATTTCAGAGATTCACCATTTTTCTTACTAAGCTTTGTACTTTGTGTGATGCCCGATCTGGAAGGTGTTCTCTGAAAATGCATGTCAGGTCAGGCCTGGAAGCAGGGGGTAGCACTTTGTTTGCAAATCTCAAAAGAGCTTAGATGTGATTTAGGTGCTTGGAGGCTCACACTGTTATGACCTTGGCAAGTTCAGGGGTGGTATTTAGGAATTTTTCTGGCAGGGAAGTAGGCACCTCCAGGCATATGCAGCAGCTCAATGGGAATGCAAATGGTGGTTCTGAGAAATACAATGGCAGGTAAGTGATGCTAGGTGAGTAAACTTTTTGTGAATCTAGTCCAAATCCACTGCATGTAAATAAGGATAATATCTGAAATGCTGGAACAGTGATCTGAAGGAAGTGTGAACTTGAAAGACGCTGATAAAGCCGGTAGAGATCCATCTGAAAAGAAAAAAAAATTGTTTACTGAGCTTGTCCGGTGAGGATTATGCAGCAATATTTAATCCTCTGTTAAAAATCAGACCCTCTGCACTTGTAGACTACCTTCAGCTACAGAGAATGGTGGCTAGAATGTGGCTATCAGAGTTGATATGTCCTGAGGGTGAGCTGAACTCTTACACTGTGTTTATGTACAAGTGGTTCTTTTCCTCCCTCCATACCTTGATGCTTAGAATTGCTGCAAGCAGGGTAATTAATCTGGCCTGTGCCTGCTCATCAAATCTTTCTTGTGGTAAGAACATCTCTAGTCTTTTTAAGTGAAAATTATTTTCATTTTGGAGGAAACTACCTTGTGTTTCAGATTCGGGGTTTTCCTACAGGGCACTCTGCTGCAGACTGCTGCCTATTTGAGGGCTATAAGCAGTGCCTCCTGCACTCTCTTGGCCCCAGAATGCAGATGGACATGGGTGGCCAGAGCCCTTGGTGGGAGCTCAGCCCTGCTCAGCTCATCTCTCACAGCTGCATTGGTGCTGCCCTGACAGCGCTCTGTGGGCTGCCACAGCCTGGCTGCCCTGAGAGCTCATTGTGTGCCTGTGACTTGCCTTCCCTCCTTCCCCCTTGCTGAGGCTTGGAGCAATCCAGCTGGGCACCCTTCTCAAAAGTCCTTCGAGTTCTGATTCCTGCAGCCAGCATCTGTTTTAAGTCCCATGGCAGGAACATTACACTTTATATTTAGTATTAGGTGAATTTGGACAAAATACTATATCTTATCCATTACTAGAAGCTAAGCTGCCTTTATTGTTGTTAGTAAAACATGTTTTTCTTCTTGGCTTGTCTTTTGTGTGGCATCTACATTTTGATATGGAGATCTTTTACCATGCAAATACATCTAACCCCATCAGAATGGTTCGTGTTGGATGCAGTATGTTTGTGCACTGGTGTTCTGGAAGAAAGCAGATTTTCTCCATGATATATAGTTGGATTCACCTTAACTCCAAGAATGGATGCTATTGTTGTTGCTTTTCTCTGCACACTCTAGAAGAAACGCAGAGGAAGAGCAGACATAAACCAGATTTTTCAAACAAAGTCTTGACAGAACAATGGATGAAATTATTCTCTTCAAGGTTTCTGTGTCATCAAATGTTACTGTTGACACTCTGAATGTAGCAATAGTTGTTACGCTAATTAGAGTGGTGTAATTCTTAAAACAGGAACTGTGAAAAGACTGTGTCTAGAAGGTACTAATAATCCTTTGATACCTGTATTTTTGCCATTCTTTATTATTATAATGAGAGTGTTAATGTGCGAGGGAGAAATCATGTGTGTCCTTAATAAAGAATGAAGCTGCACAGTTGTTATCGTCTTAAGTATCATATTCATTTAAAATCAAGTAGGCAACTCAAAGGTTAAGAGGTTTAATGTTCCTGAACTGTACAATTTAAGTACTATAGTCCAGGTTATTGTTAGCAATTATTCAAAGTGCTTGGGTTTTTTTAATAGAAACTTCATTTTCCAGAAGAAAGTCCCCCTTAATTTTAGCCAGCATTGCAGTGTGACCATTTAACTGCACTAAGTACGTCACAGGATGCTGTCATGACGTAATTTGCTCCCAACATCTATTTATATGCTGTTCGATAATCACCCTCAGACATCCTTCAGTCTCTCTAAAGTTTTCATGCCACATATATTTCCAGTGAAAATGAGAATGCTTGAGAAGTTCTGTACTTAGAGATTAATGTGGTATTCCACATTCATTCTTCCCAACATAAGAAATATGCCATTTGTTTGCAGCTTTTTCAAGCACAAGAAACAGGCTTTACTAAAACAGACAGTGTACCATAAGCCTATTGGACTGTGTGAGAGGAAAACAGCAAGCACGGAATAAATGTCATGGTGAAGGAGTACTGAAGGAAACTAAGTAATTGTGGGAAGAGACGAAGCTTAGAGAGGAATTACAGATAGTTTAGGAGTGTGTTAAATGCAAAGCTGAACTCCACATATTAAGCACAGGCAACCATAGAAGCTAATTGATATATATGCGGATGATTATAACATGGCATTCACAATTAACCTTTCAAATTGGGCCCCCATAGTGAAACGAGGGAGTGGCCTACTGCTGGAAAAAATGTGTATGAGCCTGAATCTGCCCAAAGCACTTGAGAAAATGTTTTCAGGCATACTGCAAAACCTAGAAATTGCACCTGCAGAAGGGTGACTATTTACTGAAAGGCTCAGACTCTCTTGCCTACTTTTCATGTCTTTAATGTCTCCAGGATATTCTAGAAGCAACAAAACTGATGGATGTTTTGTATTACTTCTCTTCCGCTTGATCAGTCACGGTTGTGTTGTTGTCTTTGGTCCCTTAGTGGAGGCTTACTGCCAAATACATGTAATATGGGATGGGTGTTCCCAGTCATGTTCTTAAACTCACAGCCCTCTAGTTCAGTAGCTAATTTACAGTCTGGTGCCTACAAATCAAGACCTTTCAATTGTGACTTTAATCTGCTAACATGATTTACGGAAGCTACAGCTTAGATTCAATTTAAGCAGCATCAGTCTGGGTCAGCCCTAGCTGAGTTTCTTCCTAACCTCTAACAAAGCCCAGCTAAAAAGTGAATTCATTCCTGTTTAAGGATTCTCCCACAGCACAGAAAGACCACTAAGCCAATCCACATGGGCATAGTTTCTTGCCTTTATTGATATGCACATCATTCCAGTTTTATTTTATTAGTTCAGAGGTTTGAAGTTTCTTTAAACTTTGCTGTGATACGTGCTTGTGTTCAAAGCAGTCTCTTCGTATCAGTATGCAATAGTCTTTCCAGATCCTTTCAAACCTTTGTAAGAAAAGAAGTCACCAGTACCTTCTTGCACACTGTGCCTCTTAGGGAGAATGAACAGGCTTCATGACATCATTAGCTGGTCAACAAATCTTGGAGTTTAGTGAACTGAGACAAAAATTTATCTCCATAGTACAGTTCCCTCACTTTTCAACAGAACATCATGTCTCTATGTCAGCAGTTGAAGCCTCTTTGCTATTAACAAGGACACTGTCTGATGAGGCTGAGACACAGTTCCTTCAGGATGGATAAAATAAAGTGCAAAGATGAAAATGGGGAAGAGCCAGAGTATGGAATGACACACATCACCTTTACCAATATTTTCCCTGATTTTCAGTTGCTTCAGTAATGGAACCATGTAGGAATCCCTTAAAATGAGGTCCTGGCCTGTCTGGTCAAGTAACTTAGGAAACCAGCGTGGCTTCCTAGGCTTTGATTGTCTCTTGCAGAGTTCCTTCAGATCCTTGAATTGGCCCTGCTGAAGGTGAAGGGTTGGAGGTGCTGGATCCCAGCAGCATCACTCCAAGTAACAAGGGTCCATGATGATGAAGACCATGCTGGGGACACTGTCTTCATTCAGTGTCACAAATCACCAGCATTAAAAAAAGAAAACCCGAAGGAGAAAATAGCTGCCTGTGCTCCTCTAACTAGCTTGTTCCCCTGACCTCTGGCATGATCCCATCCTAGTCAGATTGACTCATAACCAGTCCTGCTCATCCAAACCACAGCTGCGTCAAGGCACAGTGAGAGCCAATCAATCCCACCAACTTCATCTCTGTTTCATGACAGTTTAATCACTGAAGACTGTCTCTTTGTTGAAATATTTTCCCTTGGGGTATTGGATAGCAGAATTATGTCAAGGCAAACAGAACCAAAAAGTGAAAAAGGCACTTGCTCTCATCCAAATTCTTTGGAGTTGATACAAAAACACCTCTTCTGTAGTGTTTGCAGCAAGCATGCATACATGTCATGGGCCCTTAACCTCATGCAGTCATAGCTCACAATTCAGCTGAAATGGCTGCATTTTACATCCTTCATTTTATTGCTGTCAGTGATGACATAAGTTAGAGGATACAGCCTAGAAAATAGTCAGTCTCATCATACGCGTCAGCTGAAATAAAGGAAAGGTAACAGTCAGTGTGACCGGATGACAAATATATTATTCCCTACGCCATATTCACTCTGGTGAAAATCAGGAATTACTACTGCGATATTCAGAGTTAAATTGCTCTGTAACCAGGCTGAGTGGGAACAGGGTCAGAGGAACAATTTCTATTCCACTGGAGCCTTTTTCAGGTTATAATTCCGAGTGCACACTGTCATATTTTCCTCATCATCATATTTTTGTACCTTTTGATAGTATATTACTGATGTGGCTCTGGTTGCTCTGTTGAGATTCACATAAAAAACCAAAATGGTGAGATAATAGAATTGAGTACAGAACACTGCTAATGTGGGACCCTGAGTGTTTTCACCCTTCACTGAAAGAAGCATCCAGAGCTGCTTGTTC
>WAAG01088320.1:0-14018 GCA_013390105.1 Tichodroma muraria | reverse complement strand
AGATGCTTGTTCACAGTTCACAGTTTTGTTAAAATAGCTAATCAAACCAATATTATTAATATATACAAAAAATCTATCCTGTACACAATTAACCCTACTGTAAGGAAAACACTTTCTTCAGTGGTGTTACAAAAATTATAGGTCGTTGTGCCCACCAAAGTTATTTTAAGCAGAGCGATGTTGTTAGCACTGGAACTGAGCCATGTTTTCATAGTCAAATGATAGGCCTTTTCTAAGGTTGTGCCCACGCAGTACAAAGCCCACTAAGTGCTTCTCTGTAAAGGCTAAATGGAATTCACACTTCTACAGGCAATCATTTTATTATGATCGTATGAGTATTCAAAATGTAATTTTTAACATCTTGTAAATAAAGCAGGCCAGTATCTAAGGGCAATCATTATGTGTCAAATTGAAAAGCTTCTGATTTCTGGCTTTCACTTACAACATATAACATACCATTCAAGAAAATTAACATTTGTTACCTTACTCTGACCTTTCAATCATGTTTCTGGCTTACAGTTTTACAGAAAAGAAAAATCCTCCTAAACATAATAGAAATCAAGGTATCACCTTTTCATAGCAAGAACTACCAACTCGCACATAACATTATGCATTATATAAGTGGTGTGAAGCCTTTAAAGAAGGGACAGTGAAATGTCAGTGCCTGAATTGAGGATACTGCTCAGACTTCACTGGGTGTTTGGTTTTCAGCACCTATCTTAGATAAATCTAGACCAGAGCATGGCCACTTTCATTATCCACCACAAGTGGATATTAACCCAATTAATAGATGGCCCATGAAAATGTATTTTTAGGTAATACTAGGCACAGTCTGTGCTCTACCCCTCAGTCTCTAGCCATCATCAGGGTCCCTCTGCAGCAGGTGGCTTTCAAATCATTATAAACAGCCACCAACATCCTCCAAGAGTTTGTCTAAACTTCTTCCAAGTCATGAGTACCTCAGACCTCTGTGGCAGCCTGGGTGATGCTTTCCCCACTGTAGCCACACAGGCATGGCAGAGAACTGCCAGCAGGCTGGTATGTTTACATGGTCTTGCAGGACTATCCAGCTTGACCTCAGTGATGTTTTGTCATCTCCTTTTAAGGAAACTTTCTATGGAGAAATACCATAAGATAACTAACTAACTGGCCTAACTAACTGGGTACCATATCAAGGGGAAAGTTTAGTGTTTCAACATTAAAATCCAAAGATATCTCAAATACAAAACTCATTCCTGACAGGTTCTGTCTTATATACATTGGGGTTTTTTTCCATTTAGTGAGCTGGGTGATGAAATATAAAATATGCTTACTACAGCTACAGACTCTATGGTACTGCAGAGATTCCTGTCAGATTGGAGGACAGGCTGGAATACAAATTGATCTGACAAGCTGAAGAAATTGGCTGAAAAAAAAGAAAAAGAGAAAATTTAATAGAGTCACATGCAGTGTATTAAATTTAGGTAGCCACGATCAAGCAAAGCACAAGATGGAATAAAATTGGTTAGGAAGCAGTTCAAAAGATGAGGCAGGAATTAAAATGGAGCACTGGCTGAGTGAGTTAACCCTGTCACACAGTGGCAAAGAAGTCTGACTTCATGTTGGGTATCTGAAGAATGCACCTCTTGGGGAGCACAGCTTGCTGTGCATCTGCTGGCACCCTTCTGCTTTACAAAACTCTTGTGCAGCTTCAGGTGCAACAATGCACTTAAGTTTGGCTACTGCACATCAAGGAAAGTGAGGACCTCTCAGAGACATCCCAGAGGTGAACAATCCAAAGAACCCTTTGAGGAGCAACTGTAGAAATATCAAGAGCTGGGCAAGGGACTTCAAAAGGGAAACACCATCAAATATGTAAAAGGGCTTTGCCAAGAAGTGAAGCATCTGATCACTGTTCCTATGGTGTCAAAAAGCAGCAATATATTTTAATTGTAGCCAGAAAAATTCAGGCTAAGCACTTTAAGAAAAATCTTTCTAACACTGCAGATAGTGGAGCACTGAGGTTTGTTGGCAAAGCAGTGGAGCAGCTGCTGGGATAAATCTTATGGACAAATTGTACAAATGTGTCTCAAGGGCAGCATGGAAATGTTGAGTTGACCTTCTAAGTCCCTTCCAGCCTTTTCTTTTGATTAGCTTAGATGTCAGCCTTATCCATGGGGGCTTACTTGATATAGAGCCTTTGCAGTACAGCTTCTCAAACTATCCTGGGAAAGCAGAGCCAACAAATAGGCAGCAGGGTTATTTCCAATATGTCTAACAGGGATGAAAAGCAGTTCTGAAGTACAGGAACTTTGTCCTTAAATGGGCCCTGGGACTGGTTCATTCTTCAGGTTTAGCACATCACTGGAATTAAAGGCCAGCTTTTTAAAGGACTTTTGTGGTATCACAAATGAGAAAAAAAACCCCTTTGCTTTCCTTTTATTTTTGAGCACTGTAATTCATGAATCCTGCTACCACAGTCCACTGGCTCAAATTACATTGCATATATCAGTGCCATCTTCACATGAAAATTTTTATTATTTTGTGACTCAAAATAGAGTGATACAATTGTACTTGTCTGTATCAGTGCATGCCAGGGAAAGTGGGGAAACATAATTTGTAGTGTCTCCATCACTGTTTTTACAAATCTCATGTTTCATGGCTGGGAAATACAGAATTTATACAGATAAGTGGCAATGAACCATAACTAAAAGACGAAAACCTAGGTCCAGAGTCCTCAGCACCATGCATTGTGTCAATATTACATTAAGACTGACCCAGGACGGGAAAGGTAGGGGCTGCCTTCTCAAAAGGGCTTACCATTTTAAAAGAATATCACCATCTAAAAGGAATCTTCCCAGCTAAATATGCCATTTTTCATTTTTGTGCACATACAGATCAAGGGAAGGCTGTGAGTCCATGACTCATAAAAACTTCTTAATCTCATTTTCTTTGGGAAGTGCTAAGATCTGGTCTCTTTTACATTGCCTTCTTTTATTTATTTTTGAACCCAAAGCCTCAGTTCTTTAGAGAAGGGGAAAAGTTGTTTTGAAGTTAATTTTATACATAGAAGCAAACCCTGACCACAAAAATGCTTTCATAGGGTCACAGCACTGTCAGGAGATTGAGTTGTGCTGACATTTCCTAATATTGGGGATAAGGCAAACTCCTTTCACCTTGGTGTGAGATATTAAACTTACTCAGGGTTTATGGGTTAAAAATTGTATCATGCAAATTAAAATTTGGGAGGACTTTTTCCTTTGCTATTTTCAGCATTCCTACACCCAAATTCTCCAAGGGTGCCTCTGAACTTGCATTTGCCATGAGCATGGCTTTGCATTTGTGGTGTTATGTGTTAGACATACATGTTTTTATCACAACATCATGTACCTCTTTCCCAAGTGAGTACCTGACCACCAGATCCATTGCAGTCTGAGCTCTGTTTTCTCACTAACCTCTCCCTTTTGCTGTGCTCTCCTTGCAGCAGTGACTTCCAGGAGCATTCTGGTTGTGCCAGAGCAATGGCGGCATCTCTGCCCCGACACTGCCAGTGGGAAAGTTGGATGCAACCAGAAGCTGTTCAGTTTCCTGAGGGAAAGAACACTTCCAGGAAAAAAGAAAGCTGAAGGCAAAGCCAGGCAGAGGGAGACATGTGAGCCCTAGCAGCCATCACAGCAGGCATGCTTTGGCCCTGGAGGAAGGGCGGGTGAGAAAAGCAAACGGGCCCTACTGTGTGGATGATGCCACACAAAACCATGGAGGATATACCCTTCAAAATTGACAAAAATAACATCCAGAGGCAGAGTAATGGTAAGCTTTTTGGCGCAGAAAGTTAAAAATACGCTATATTAATATTTTATATATGCAAACATTTATGCAATATGATCAAAATAGGCCAGTCTATGGCAGGCATATCTAGTTCTATCACAGCTAGCATATGTGTGGTTATATAGGTGGGTATATGATACTACACTCCAAAAGTGAGTTACTTACACAAGTATTGATGTCTTTTCATTACAGGTGACAAATGCCCTTGCAGAATCAGACACCCAAAATCACTCACAGCTGCTTCTATGAGGCTTGATCATTATGACTTATTTTTATCTAATTTTTTACTTTAAAAATGCATACTGTCTTCTTTTTGATGTATTTTTCACCATTTAAATTTCTACCTTTTTGAGACATCCTTAATGGATCAGTGGAGATGCCTCCAAAATTAAACCCAGTCATATTTCTTAGCACAGTTTATAAAGAAAAATATTTAATTTTACATGGCACACCTTAGAGCCTAACTGAAGAACAGCCTCAGACATTGGTCTTTTGGTAAAGTACAAGTTTTAAAAACAGTAATTTAACACAGTTATAATGCAAACACTTTCTTAAACCTCCATAATTTTCTGGTATTTCTCTGAGTTCAGTGAATGCACATGAAGTGCTTGCACCCAGATCAGTGGCATGCCAGAAATGAAGCATGTCCAGTCCTATCTGGGACAAGTCCCCTGTCCACCTTTCCTTGGGAGTGCCAGTCTGAAAGTATTCCCTAAAACTCTCATTTCTGCCTTCGAGTCACCTTTTCCAACTAACCTAATACAGTGGAGAGAAGAGAGAAGGGTGGATTTCTGACAAAGTTTCCTTTCTCTTATAAAGAAGGAAGACCTCTCAAAGCTCTCCTAAATAGTGCTAATAAGCTTCCAAAGATCATGTTCACGTTTTACCACCAAACAAGTGGCTATTAAAAAGCAATGTTATCCACACACTCTATTCCCCCACAGCTCCCCACTTACATCTCCCTGTTGGCTGGGTGCACCCGTGCTCACCCACAGCCACAGCACAATCTCTTCTCCAAAGGTATGGTCCAGAATATTTATCCCTAAATATTTCATTCATAGAAAGCTTTTCGATTCTTTGTCAGGCTCCCACAAGGTTAAAAGGATATTTATCTGTATGGGAGGGATGAGGTGAGAAAGGACATCCAAGATGGCTCAGACCATTAGAGACAGGAAAGATCTTGGTGTGTTCCCAGTTTGAAGAGTCTCTTACAGGGATAGACCTTTCTCCTGAGGCTGTCCAGGTGCTCTATCAGTGATGCAAACAAAAAAGCATCACAATTTAAATTCAACCAGTGAGTGAGAGTAGCAGGACCATGGCAAGGTGAAGGGATTGACACCTACTTTGGGGTGAGAAATGCCACATGGTGTGTCTGTGTCCACAGGAGAAGGGCCGTGGTTTCTGAAGCTTCAGGTGGGCATGCAGAGGTAGTATGACTTGCACTTGGAAAGACTTTGATGTGTTGTAATTTGGTTGCCTTCAGCATGGAAATCCTTGTTATGGTTCTGTATTTTCATTTGAAGGTGCATTAAACCATTTTATTTTTAAGATCTATCAGATAAATGGTAGAACAAACCTTTGAGCGAGCTGGTAATGCATGCTTTAGGTTACTTTATCTCTGGGAATGGGCCAAAGTGGTTTCTGTCTGTGTGTGTGTGCCTGTGTAATTAGCCCACAAATTCAGACTCAGATAAAAATAACTAGGAAATGAATGTAAATAATCAGGACCATGATACACATCGCTCCCAAAACGTGATTCCCGTGCACTGAGAAAACAGGGACTGCAAAAAGTTAAGAGAAATCTCAACTTTCATTTAAATCCCTGGAAAATGCTCGGGGGGAACATAGATACTCCCTCACTTTAGTGCTTTTCTAAAAAGGGCAGCAAATTAGAAAAGCTGGACCAATTTCCATGCAGAAGCAAGTGCCTAGGCACACTAAAGGCAGTGGCACAATCTAGGCAGATGTTGAGAAGGGAGGCCATGTGTTGCAGAGGTTGCAGGTTTGGAAGCAGCTTGCTGCCATGGAGGACCCAGGAGGACATGTCACAGCTCACACCTCCTATCCCAGGCTCACCAGCAAAGTGCTCAAGAAAAGCCAAGATCAGGTCATCTGCTGACAGAGAAAACTTTTACATCCCACTTCTCTGGACTGCACAGCTGAGTGTCTGGGCACACTCAGGCATTTGGCCACCCCTCCCAAGCACTTCAGGGACATCTTTGCCCCATGGGCAGCTTCAGGGCTTGCACCTCAGGTGGTGCCTACAACATGTGGACATTCCTTCCTGCAACCAGGCAGTCTTGTGCATGCAGGAACCTCCACCCAACATTTTTTTTCCTTCCCTGCAACGTGGCATGGCTGTGGCCAGAGGTGCCTCCTCAGTGCTGATAGAAGGCTTGTGGAAACAAGCCTTCAGCCATCCTGCTCTTTTGTCACCCACAGGATCCAGGACACACTGTGGCAGCGCCGACTCCTGCTGCCACCAGTAGCCCCTGCTGCCACTGGAGTTATACTGCCATCAGTGATGGTGGGAAAATTCAAGGGCAAACTGTGGAGGGCAGTCTCCCGAGATACTTTCTGCAGATACTTTCCCAGAATGAGGTCAGAGGAGCTGTAAGCAGCCACTGTTGGCACACCTGGGCAATGTCACATGCTGTAGGGAGATGCAAGGGAATGGAAATACATAGAAACATGATGCTGTCAGAAAGAACTGTAGCTGTAAAATTTAATAGTATGATTTGTGAAGCTGACACCACCCACCATAAGTCACAAAATAAAACAGAAATGTGTGGCAACTGTAAATCTTTCTGAGCACAATTGATGTAAACCCTTGTTAAGCTTTATCACAAAGAAGAACAAATGTCATAGAAATTCCAAATATTGTTTTACTGTTCCTAGCCTTGTCTATTCTCCAAACAGTAGTCTGGAGACCACCAGGAAAAGCACACTTTACCTTTCCTCACTGCTTCTCACTCCACTATTTTTATCCTCTCACCTTGTTTAGCACAAGGAGGTAACCCTTCTTTTTGAATCCCGAGAGGAAAAGCACAAACACTTTCAATACAGATAACTGTTAATATAGTAAGGGGTAGGAGACAGGGAATTATAAAACCCAGTGCCTTATCCCATGATGGGGAGCCCACAATGATGAGATGGGCTCCAGTGAGAGTGTGCAGCACTACATTTCCATTCACTTTTACACTGCCCAGCTCATGATACAGGTTCATTTGCCTCTTATGGGAAGAGAGATGAGTTCCAGACCAGCTGGGTGAATCCCTGACCATGTTGGTTTTCCACTTACCCTGTGTTTCTACAGCAGAGTGATTGCTGACATCAGGATCATCAGAGAAGTCACAGCAGAGCAGCCCTGTTCTGACTGGAGAAAGTGCCAAGCACAGAGAGGCTGACCTGGCCTTTCCAAGTCAAAGCTCTCCATTTCCTCCTGTGGGTCACAGCCCATGTCACACTGGGTAGCAGGGTACAGCAGATCTTATGGGAGGATAGGACCGTGCATGACCTATGGGCTATTCAAGGGTGGCTTCAGCCCCAGAGATGATGGGAATAGTGCTGAAATCCTTTTGCGTCATTTGGCTTGTAACAGCCCAGCTTCATATCATTTTCCTATAGGAGAAGAATAAATAGATGGCACTACTCAAAAACATCCCAGAATTTTGAAAGACATTCAGTTTTAGGCTTTGAAACACAATTCACTTAATCAACCTTTTTCCACTGGAATGACACTGGGTCAGTCCAGTATTTCTTGAGGTTTACACTCAGATGTAGTTTTGCCTGGAATGTGAACATCACTAATAATAGAATGGACATCTCCAGTCTAATTTTTGAAAAATTAATTTTTGAAATTAAATTGAATGATTTTTGAAAGGGGGAATATTGCTTGGTTTTCCTTCTAATCAATACCTCTGTTCTCCTGCACTGAAGCAGCAGGCAGATTGCAAAAAAGAAATTTGTTTTCTCCCTCCTTTTCTCCCTGCCATCTCCAACATTCTCACTCCCCAGTGCCAGCAGCATGCCACAGCATTTTTATACTCAGTAACCTGCTTCAGGAAGGAGACATACTTTGAAGCAGCCACTGCACTTCCCACTGCTCAGTTATGTACACCTTCATTTATGAGCCATGACGTGGGATGTGGAATCCCAACACAAATCCCAACACAAACGCGTCGAGGGTCTCCATGTGTACTTAACACTTACCATCCATTTACCACTCATTCAGATGAGCAGGGAATGGAGTAATTTGATTCCCAGTATGACCAGCACTGCCAGGCAATGCTGGAGCACTTCTGATCACTTGTTTACAGAGCCTTGCGCAGCGTTCGGGACCCCGGCAGAGCCATGGAGCAGTGGCCCCCTGCGTGCTGGGAGATGGGACATGCTGCATGTGCAATGTAGAGTCCTCTGCACCCGCGCCCACGGACACGGTGCACCCCGGTCTGTGTGACAGTGGGGCACAGGAGCTGCTGGCCAGGGAAGATCTCTTACTTGTGGGTGCCTGAACAGTACTCCCTGGGCTCACACCTCAGCTCGTCACTGACTGCCCATGAGAAAGCAGCTTGCCACCTTCTCTCACCATCAACTCTTCTGCTAGCATGCAACTTAGTAATGCTAAGCCAAGGTTTCAGCATTGGTGTTTATGGACACACATGTTTTATCTCAGGTTCTTAGGTTATTACTGGTGTCACTAGCTTTGCTGACTATAGATTGTTCAAGAAGCTTTATTGATTTATTGATGGAATAATTGTTATTTGACAATTTTAAATGCTAAATATGATCAAGGCTTAATATCAGAATGATGATACAGATATGTTATTGTTCAGTGCGTTGTAATTTAAGTAACAAGATTTCATCTACCCATCTTTTGAGTACTTTTGAAATAGAAATATTGACAGAAAGCTAAATATTCTCAAACACAACAAATTTACCCAAAATATCTATGTACAGTTTACATTTAATTTCACAGTCAACTGCAAGCTGACTCCAAATCAATGATCTAATTTATTTTCCACCTGTGTTTGCAGATGCCATATGAACTAGTGGCTAAAGGAGACAAGGATGTATTAATGACATTTTACAAGTCCCTGGTGAGAATTTATCTCAAATGCTGTGTATCACTTTGATGTTCCAGTTTCATGAAGGAACTTGAGTTGGTGCCCACAACCGAGCAGTTAGAATCAGTGACCCTGGAACTACCTTTCCTGTCCTGTTGTCCTGTGTGCCAACTGGCATATGAGAATGAGCTGAATTGATTTATTTTTTACAACTATCCAAATAATTACAAGAGCACAACCTCACTTCAAAGCATACACTAGATTTAGCTTCAACTATAGGGCATCTCATTTGGGTTAAAATTACTGACTGGGATGTAGACAACACAGCTGTGTTTCTGGCATCTGACACACTGGCACTTGAAAATGCATTGCACTTGGGTCTTGGTGAGATGATTTCTCAGCTCCACTGAATCACGGGTAGTTTTGCCACTAGTTTTAATGCAAGACCATCACTTCTAGAATTAGCTGAAATCACTGCTATAATCCGTATTTGCAATGACATTGTTGAGATCGGAATCTGGTCCTTGTTTTCCTTTTGATGAACTAATATATTTAGAAGCAGAATCTTAAATTTCTCTAAGAGTTTGTAAAACACACATCTCCAGGCCCTTCCACAACACCAAATTCTCTCTTTAGCATCCCAGCTCTCCCAATGAAGATTTCACTTCCAAGCCTTCTGCCCCTGATCCTCCTCTGAAAGGTTTATTCCCATTCATAATGGAGTGCATGGAATAACCCAGGGTGGAGCAAGCTGCCTTGTGCTGTCTGGTCCGTGGTAACCTCCATCCCTGCATATCAAAGGTACTGGTTCCTGTCAGTGTGCTGAGGAACCAGCAGTTTTTGCAAAGCAGCTACTGAGAGGCAGCTTGCCAGGAGGGATGCAAGTCACGGAAGACAGGCTCCCAAGGATGCCAGAAGCATAGGACCCAAAATAAACACCTGGAGTTGCTTATGTCTATGTCTGGCCTTTCTGGTTTTACTCTTTCAAGGGCCCTTGGGCACGAGGGGTGTTTGTAGCACATAACCCTAAGCATCTCACCTAGTGACCAATGTGTGGTACCAGCTATCACGGCCGTTTTGGCAATGTCTCCCCAGCGCACCTGCAGCAGGCTGATGCTGCCAGGGAGCCTCCCCTCCTCGGGCACTGCACAGCAGAACCTGCCTGCCTGCCTTGCTTCACCCCTGCACTGCGTGCCTCGGATTGCGCCGTGCGCGTACCCACGCGCACACACGCATCCCTTCTCGCCTTTCACCTCCTCCCCTCGGGCCCAAATGGATCCGTGAGTCACTGGGGGAAGTGCACCTGATGACCTCACAGCCATAGAACCAAACATGAAGCATCAAAAAGCAACCTCGTGTGGGAGCTGGGGACTGAGCTAGCTAAAGCCTAACTGGTCATATATTCATATCTAGGGTCTATCGACTTTCACAGCATTTTCCAAGCAATAGTAGATCTTTGCTGTGAGAGTTTGACAGATATTCAGACTTTGAAGAGGTACATAAAAATTTACATCTGGGACTTTATATGATATGTCTGACTGAACAAAATGCAAATAACTGAATTGTCATAAGAGAGATGGAAAGGTTATTTAAAGCTTAAAGGTTGCTTTTAATTTATAGATGTATCTGGCATTGATTGGAATAGAGAAGTTTAATATGATCACAGAGCAGAAGCATGATCTTTTGCTATTGGTGCTGTTTGGGCATCATTAAAAGTGATGGAGAAAGTCATTAAGGAAAAATTAAATTGTCATAAATACCAACGATATTTCAGTGTCCATGTGAGGATGCATGTTGGTGTATTTAAATTGGTCAAGATTTTCTTTGGTGTTTTCTGAGGCAGGAAAAGCATTTATTTCCATTTATATGCTTTTTAAAGTAACGTTAGAAATTATTTTTAATAACACAAATACTACCCTGTATGGGAGCAGAGCTCTTGTGGTGCATTTGAGGGCAGTAAATCCTATTTTCTACCAAGATTAACAGGTTTTGCAGGCTGAACATGCCTGAAGGCAGCTGTACTCTACACACCCAATTTTTTACAAAACACAGCAGGACAGGTTCATGTCTGGTGTAATCCCTTTGCCTCCAGAACATTTCAGTCTTGGCAAATTGGTCTTAGAAGCAAGCATATGCTCCAGCTTTCCACTCAGGGCCAGTTTTTCTTCTATATCCCCCTATACCAGGTCTATTTTCTGGACTTGGATCTTTTCTCCACAGGGACAGGGCAGTGTGAGGTCAACTCTGTGCAGTCCAAGCAAGAAAAATAATACTAATCTTCTTCCAGTAAAGAAATGCTGCAAAAATCAGAGATGGGCAGGACATCATGGTACAGACTTCATTCAGAGGCCCTGTGGATGAGGAAGTGGTTTGGGCTGGAATCTCACCAAACAATCCTTTTCCTTCCTTGGAAAGTCCTTGGAGATCCAATACTTTTCCACTCGTGCAGGTGATCTCTTGTGCATCACGGGATGGTGTGAGCCAGACCAGGAGCTTCACACTACTTTAATGTGGCGACCTCAGGTTTGGATTCAGTTTGGGATTTGGAGCAGTAGCTATCAGCTCATCCACATGAAAATGTAGCCAAGTTTGCTGCTGTTTCCCTGTGCTGTGGCAGCCCTCGTTCGTGGCTATGCATCCACCTCAGAACTGCTACACCCATGCAAACCGTGCCTCACCACAGGAAACAAGCTGACCCAGTTAAAATTCTCCTCTCTCCCTGTCAACATGCAAAAATGAAGATAGAAACTGCTGCCTCCGTGTTGCTCAACACGCCGGGCATTTGAAAGGGCTTTTAGGTGATTGTGGAGCCAAAGTGTCTGTCTCCGCCTACTCTCCTTTTGCCAAAGAGGTAAAAGGGAAAAAAACCCCATAAATATAGTCCCCGTCATAGTTCTCTGATTTCAGTGGGTTGGTGGAAGTGTGTGTGTTTAACAGAGTTTCTGCAATAAAGCACCTCCCTGTTTTGGAGGGGATGAAGTTCTTTTCTGTGTGTGCAATTGACTCAGAGACTTGTTTGTCCTGCAGGAAGAGTTGCAGGATTAACTTTGAATACTTTGATATTCAGTGATAAAAAAGGACACACCAACATGAGAATTTGGGGAGGCTCAGTATGTCCTTCCTTCTTGCTTTTTACACACCTAGAAGCTGGGCATGATTGACAGATTGCAGCTTCAGTCCTGAAAATAGTCTCTTGAGGCTTAATCCAAAGAGCAACACTGACATCATGAAACCTGGTCCTGCTTCACTGAAAAACCAAGCAGCTGGCTGCAGGTGTGACTGCAGTCAGACTCTAATGGTCAAATTCACAGCAGAGAGAGGCTTCAGTGTGGTCAGTTGAAGCTGCCAAAGACAGAAGCACTCTAAAGCAGTGTCCTTCTCCAAGGCAGCAGGTCATCCTCCTGTACCAGTGCATGATTCAGATATGAGGCAGTGATTTGGATGGTGCACATGTATCTCTTTTTGGTGACAAGGAAAGAAGAGGAAATGCTAATAGCATCAGCCTAGCATTCTCTCAGGAAAGACCTAAACACCAGATCTTCCTCAGCCTGAGAAGATTTAGAGCTCAAACTCAGTGTAAGCTCTCCAGAGCATCTGAAACATCTCAGGAGAGTATCACCTGAACATTAATTAAGCTCCATAGTGTGCTAACTTGGATATTATCCCTAACCTCTATTTTGTAACTTGTAAGTACTTAGTCATTCATTCTGCACGAATTCAGAAATTACAGATCAAAGCCATGTTTCTCAGACTGCTCAGCACTAAACCAAATATTTTTGGGAGGGATGATAAGAGATGGAGTTGTAGTGGGGCAGAGGATCCAGTGGCACAGGGTGCATTTCTTTCACTCAAGAAACTGATAAAAACATTTGTCTTTATTCACAATGGCACTTCTGATACTAATAAGTTACAGCAATTACAAGATAAAGTATTTCACAGTGGAACCAGAGAAAGAAACAAACCTGAAAGGCAGCTGTTGCTCTGCAAGATCAGTGTGGTTGCTACAGAATTTCTCCTCTAAACCTTCCAGTAGAACATCCACACCTACACACATGCTTGGCATGAAACACTCCTGTGAAAGCATTACCTCTGTAGAGAAGAGGTAGGTATGACTTTCTCTTTCAGAGTCTCAAATGAAGAACAGTATACACCAATCAAAGAACTCTTAGTTACATTTTTTTTTAATAAACAATTCCCTCAGCTTGGCTTTTGAAGTTAAGAATTATCTTACACCCCATCCTTAGGAAACATCTTTCTGTTCTTCAAGTCACTGAAAGAAAATAATTTTTCATGAGCTACAAATCTGCGGGAAATATAGAACTCATCCTATCTCAAAATGAGTTTCATTTCAAGGAAAGTAATCAGTGTAATTCCAAAAAATGAAGAGCAAATCCTGAAGTTTTTTATAAGTTGTTAGATGTAGTTAAGAGGCTAATGGTATAAGTATGTACGACAAAGTAGGTATGCTGCAGCATCTTACACTTCTCAAGTAGCCTGGGGTTCGTACTATGCAAGGTTCCCACAGCTGACACATGAGAAGGACTGAGTGTCACAAATCTAGGGCTGCAGTGCTGTCCTTCCAAGGTCCTGTGGCACCAGCAGGTCTTTACAAGCAATGGGAAACCAAATGTCTTTAGCTAAACTTCAGTGACATCAGCTGAGAGTTTACCCGTCTCACTTCAGAATATGGAACATTTTCAATGATCTTGCATTGACAGAAAACTGTCACATTAATTTAGACTCTAGTTTGAGTTGCATCATTCCCACAGCATCAATGCAATGTTGTCAGCTCATGGTGCAGGATGGCTCATCTACCGTTTGGACACAGCAACATTTAGAGGTCTCTCCTGCTGAGGGCTGTCTTCCTCCTAAGGAGAGCTTTGCATTTGCATTCAAAATATAAGTTTCATTGGGAAAGGAAAGGAATGTCATCTGATTTATGAAATTATGGACCAATTAGAGTGAGAAGTATTTTTTCACCAGGACTTTGCTAGATAAAAAATGTAGATTTGTCAACATGAAAACTTTCCAGGAATGTCCCACTTCACCAACTTATTTTCACATATAAAACTGAGGAGAAATTCCCTCAAAATTAAAATTTTTTGTTCTAATATTTTCAAAAATAAAAAACTTGGTGTTTCTTAG
>WAAG01088319.1:2139-15651 GCA_013390105.1 Tichodroma muraria | reverse complement strand
ACCTGTGATATTAGTCAAAAGTTTTCTACAGAACAGCTTTTACTTTTACACTAGTGCTTGTGAAAAAGAACAATAAAAACTATTCTCTTCCTAAAGTTTGCTGAGATGAACTTAACTTACAGAGGTTCTTCACAGTTTTTCAGACTTTTCAGTAAGAAAGAAGTTATTAATTTCAGCATGATAATTTGTATAGAGCAAATGTTTCAGAATGAAATAAAACTCACTGAGCTGTTGGTATCTTTTCTTGTTCATTTGGGCATTGGGAGAGCAGTTGCAAGCCGAGCAGATACAGCTGGTCCTCATTCCCCTGTGTCCATTGCAGGCATGTATCACTACCTCTGGCTGACTGAAATCACTACCTTTGGCTGACTGAAATCAAATCCCCTCCTCTCATTGCAATCTACTAGCTTATCAAAAATAACCCAAACAATAAAAAACCTCAACCAACCAAAAAACCCACATCCTAACAACAAACAAACCACAGAGACAAACAAACCACAAACAAACCACCCCAGCTACAACCTGGAAAATAGCCATTTAAATTCCAGTATGATTTAATGATAGGCTGGAAATAACATATATCACCCTTCAAAGGTATAATTTTAGCCAACATGACTATTTCTGAATCGTCTTGAAATATGGGCTGAAAGGACAAAAGAAGGTGCAGAAGAAAGACCACGTTATGGATATAGACCCATGCACTGTATCAAAATGCAGATCACAGAAAATACTGGCTTACAAACTCCTAGAAAATAATAGTAAGTATGGAGAAGGCTAATAAATAACAAGGGTAGCTACAGCACAGGCACATGTTCAGCTCTGGATAACCACAAAGGCAAGGAAGGAGTCATAGTTAACAGGATACTTGAAAATTTGCTATCCACATTGGGGATAGTGCTAGACTGCAAGGGAAAGAAGTTGGAAGGACATTTGTCTTCCCTTTCCTATTTTGCATCCAGTAAGGACATCATTTCATCCCTACTTCTCAAGTCTCTCAGCAAATACATCTGGCAGACATTGGCAAATACACTTAATCTCTGCCAACAATGAGACAGCCTCATTCAGGCCACAGCCCAAATGTACGAAGTCAGAGTATTTCCTCCCCCCATCAACTGCATGTGCTTAAAAAGGGACTGGCTTAGATCCTGGCTTGCATGGTCACTGCTTTGAACTACCCTGGCAGCACTAAAAGGCTCTAAGGCTGATGTCATTGCAAGGTCTCCACACTGGAGAGTCAATTTCCAGCGGCACCATGACTCTGCTGCACTTGCAATGCATTCCTCCTGGATGAGGAAGTGGGGATCCTCACACTCTGCCAGCTCTTTTCTGTTGCACTGGATTCCTGCAAATATTATCAGATAACCCTGAGCTGCAGCAATTTGTAAGGCACCAACTTGTTACTCAGAGCATTAGGAGAGCTCACAGCTGTCACTGGTTGAGGCAGAACAGAGAATAAGTAATTTTTGTGCAGTCTTCCCCCCTGAGCTGTACTATTCCGCCTATGACCAACGTGTAGGATCCATAAATAAAGACTCCATAAAAACTGTTTCAGGATCTGGAAGGTGGCAGCAATATGCCTCAGGAAAGTGCTTCTGTGATGCCTTGGAGAGACATCTGTGGAAGGAAAGACATGACTTGGCATTTCAACACCCAGGCATGTCTGAACTCCTGTGCAACTCCCGGAAATCTGAAGGACAGATTTATAATGAAGCAAACAAAGCTGCACCAGGATCTTCTGAACCCGGGCTGCAATCTGTCCACACAGATTCTGGAAGAGCAGGAAAAGGTTTCAGTTTGGTACAGAATCATGTGGCTTGGCAGACACTGCAGAAACATTGTCTGGAAAAGTCTGGCAGAGCCAGAGGTTCCCAGTTCAGTTCCTAGACTGAAAATGACTGCTCTTCCTTCTGCTACTGACTGATAACATCTTTATGGCAATAGCAGCCATTTTGTTCTTACTGAGGCAACAAATAAAAAAAAAATTATAATTTTGGCTTCTGTTAAGTCTAGTACAGCAGCAACAGCTGCAGCAAACAAGAACAGTTCATTTTTTAATGGACTACGAATAGGAAGTTGAAAGATCATACGTAGTCTGAGAAACAGACTTTGGAAACCATTATTTTAGCTATCATTAGATCCCTGCATAGCACCTAACACATGGTCAAAGTTACCACAAGCTTTTGTTCAGCAGCATACCATAGGAAACACATTCCACTTCAGAAATATAATGCCACTTTGCATTATATACTAATTAACAATACAGTATTTACTTCATTTATCTGTTTATTTCTTAGTAAGTATACAATAATAAACTTCAATTGAAGTACAACATTTTCACATTTTCCCTCCTTACAGAAGAAAGCATCCCTGAAAGCAGGCAGTTTAATGCCTGACAATAACTCAGGAAGGGGAGTAATTTTCCTCTTTGCTGACTGTAACCTGCCATGAACTACCAATATCAGAACATGTTTATCTACACACAAACACAGCTATTATAATGTGTTTAGGTGTAGGTACATGTGTACATATGTAAGTAGTAAATTAATACAGTAAAGGCCTGTGTGAAAAATACTTGATCCCTGCCAAGTCCATAATGTGCTATAACATGCACTTAAAGCACATCACACTACAGCACATACTACTCCAGCAGCCTGGGGCACCTGGGGACTGCAGAACATGATAAACATGAACTCCAGAATTCTCAAGTTCAAAATCACTGGTATGTGTTTTCATTGAAGTAAGCAAATTCAAGTAAATACAATTCTTCTCTGGAGGGGAGGGAGGGACCAAGGAACCACATTTTACATATGAGGAAACAGAAGATTATGAGAAATTGCTTTTCTGCCTGGGAACTGCATCTTTGTATTGTAACACAACATTAGTTCCCAAAATGAACTCAACCAGTTTGTAGAACATTTGGTACAGTAAACATGATGACAATAAACAACTTGCTTGAGATCACACAAAGCAAGTCAGCCATCCAGCTTCCTGAGTCCTGCGAGTCAGTCACGAAGCGTAGATCTGCATGGCACACTTGCTCCAGATGACTGGCTTTGCTGACTGAACACCAAGATTAATTAGCCTTTGATTACTGTGCAGACGTGCCTTAAACTGTTCCCAATCTTAAAAAAAAAAAAAAAGCCCTTAGTGCTACTGCCTTGTATTCAAAAAAGGGCTTTCATCTCAACAAAAAACAACTTGGAAAGATCATGAGGTCTGAGTGTTTGTGAAGCATCAAATTTTCATAGCAATGGCTATTATAATTTTGTGTTCACAACTTTTTTTTGGTTCCAGTTCCCTGTGTAAGTGATAGATTCAGTGAAGTGGCCAGTTCAGAGCTCTGCTATTTCCAGACCAGTGATGTTTTTACAGGATTTCTGAGGACTGTTCTTCACCTCTACTTGTTGAGATGCCAGGCTTTTCAGAAGTTTTCTGCTGAGGGCTGAGCTGAGCCAGAACCTGACATGCATTCTAGGTTCTACTTGTCTTTTATGCTTCTCTCTTCTTCTACAACTATCTCATCAAGCCACTTATAAATAATAATTGAAATTGCTTTGGAAAAGACTGAACTGTTTGAAGTGTAGTTTCCTGTTTAGGGCAAGAGGTACACGTACCCAAAGCTTCTTGCCTACACACCTCTCACCTGTTAGAAGTTCCCTTTAGAAATCCTTATAAGTTCACCTTAGAGTTCCCTTTCAAATCCTCTGGGCACCCTTAGAGCACTGCACGAACCACAGCACAAGGCACATGCTACCTGCCAGTGAACAGTAGCACCCTTCTGTCCCTACACAGCCTCTCATCAAACAGAGAACATCAGCAATGCTGCTTAGTTCAAGTTCTCTGATAAATAAATAAATAAATAAATACAGCAATAAATCTCTCATACAAACAGGCTGCATTTCAAGTATGTGAGAGAAGGGAGCTAAGGACCCCTGAAGTGGCCAGTCTGCATGCTCAGACCTCTGCTGGGGCAGCTGAGCCCCAGGATATTTCACACCAGAACAAGTGGACTCGGCACTAACTGCAGCATTACTGGGGAGCACTGGTGCTCCCCATGACTGAGAAGGGAGCCTGAGGGACTAAACAAATACTCCAAATCCACAAATGCTTTGCAAATGGTAGATGGCTTGAAATTACACATTATGTTCCATTTGGTTAGGTATTTGCTATTTATGCTATTTTCTCTGGGGTGAGAGCAGGGGATGTGCTGCTTTTAAGGTCCTTTCCGCAGAGCAATCAGGAGGCAGCTGCTGGAGCATAAAATTTGTTTACTCTATGCTAAGCAAGCAGAACTTGCACGTAAAAGCAAAGCACAGACTCCTTATATCCAAATGATTTCAGCACAACACACCCTAAAGTGCAGAACTACATACAAATAACCTTCTTACTTAGACTTAAACCAGGTAATAGTTCATGGCTGTAGAAATACGTGCCTCCTCTTCACTCAATCCCTTTTCTTCTCCCCTTCTCCTTCCACATCCATCTCCCAAAAGACCTCCATTTCTGAATGATCTGTGTTGTACCAAAACTTTATCAGAACTGTATTATGAAGACAGGTATTCTTTCAAAAGAATTATACCAGTTGTATGAGGAATTTTGGATGAAATGGCATCAACAGACTGTCACAATGCATCCACTGAAATGAACTTATTTAAAATCTCCATTATCTTCCCCATGCTTTCAGGTAAGATAGTAGTATCTAAGTACTTGTTCAGATTTTGTCACTTTTATTGCTTCTTAGGAAAAAATATCAAAATCAAATCAAATCCAGTAAGATGTCCTGGATCTTCTCTCAGATGACCATTGAAGACCTTTACAAGCAGAATTAATAAAGCCTCCCTAAACAACTACAGTTACTTGTTTTTACGGAACAGCCCCAAGTGTCCCATGGAAACAGTGCAGAACATGGCTCAAGTAAGTAGAGCTGGCTGGGCAGCAGTTCCCCAGTAAAGATTTGGGGCTGAGAGTCTCAGATTTGGCTTTCCACGGGGCAGCCCAGTGAGAGGTGGGAGAAGGGGAACGAGCACGGTCAGAGAGCTGGAGCCTCACCAGAGCAAAGCAGTGGCACCTTTGCCCAAGGAGAACTCAGGTGCCAGTGCCAAGAAAAGTGCTGCCTGCCAAACATGCCCCCAACAGCCATGACAAGGGATAATGGGAACCAGTCACCGTGTGGGAGATTTAATCTAGATTCACAGAAAACATAATGTAAGATTTAATTTAGACCCTAAGAAAATGTGTCTAATGAATTCAGGCTGCTGAAGCAACAGAAGGTGAGAGCCTGGAGAGTCTCCCTCATTAAACATGATATAAGTTCAGGTGTGACTGAGACAGGTATTTGTATGTCTTGGGACACAAGCATGGACTAGAAGCTTTCAGGGTCCCTTCTAGCAATACTTCTTCTCAATAACTGTTTCCTGAATTTAATCTAGGGTTTAACACTCAACCCATACATTTTGTTTTCTAGGAGATATAACCTACTGCAGTACTAACATCTGTTTAACGACTTCTCTGGGCCACACGCCTCTAATTTAGTTTCCTCACAGTGAAAGAGGGAACAAAAAACACCCTTCAAAACCATATTTCACTTCCTTGTAGAGTGAAACTTTCCATTCCCAGAGCCTAAAACATGGGTTAAATTAGAACAAATGACACCAATTTTAGACTGTGAGGTTTCAAGCAGAAAAAAATCCCCAGCTAATTTCCTGAAAGACACAAAAGCTTCTTACTTTCTTGGAAATTATAAGAGACAAATAAAAACTCCAAATCCCAGAATTTACTGAAGGCAACATTAAGCAGCAAACAAGAGAGGATAACAAAATGTAATCTGTTTGCAAGGTCACACACGCATCTAACTCTCATCACTGCAGAGCACCACTGATTCTATAATTTAAAAATGGAACCCTGCATTGATGTTCACCTCTTTACCTAATTGTACTTTTAAAACATGAACCCGAGGCAACAGTGACTCAAAGCTTGGCGGATAACACAATAAAGAGATCAAATGAAAAGGGATTCTTTTTCTGCTTGTTAATCCTATTTAAATCTTAGCTAATCAAACCACAGGACGGTGAAGTTTTGAATAATGCTATGTGTACTAGCTTCCAACTCTTGTTACATGCAATGGGTAAAACTATCAATTGCTTAGCCAACTTTGCAGCACTACAGGTAGATAGGAAAAGAATTTAGATGATCTTGACTGCAGACAAAATTGAGGAAGTGGGATCCTTTTTTCCTCATAGGAATTACTATAAAACTCCTTCATATTCACATCATTTTGCTAATTTTGTCTACATCAGACCCCGAAAAAAGCTTCTTTGATTGATAAATATATTAATTCCCAATGAAACTCCCATTTCAAGAATAAGGTCTTCACAACATAAAGACAGAGTCCACAACTTTCACAGGTGGCATATGTGAAGTCACACTTCACAGAGGTTTTTCCTTCAGTTTCACTGAAAACTACACTACAAACTTATTATTGTAAGTGGGCACGATTATTGCCTGGAAACTTTCTTCTTTAAGAAAGCAGTGGCTATGAATTCTACTTCAGTAAACAAACATTTACTTAAATGACTAGAAGAGATGCATATTAAGATGATCTGATAACACATCTTTCTACAGCACAGATCCCTTCTGCAAATACTTATTTTCACAGGAAAAGAAGCAGTAAATTTCCTGGAGGACTGAAATAGCACATCACTGGACGCAAATGTACTGAAAGCAGTTATTCTGAAGGAAAAAAGAACAAACAACATTGGTTTTTTTATAATCCAGTAGGTTTTAAATGCTACAATTAAACGTGGTTGTTGCTGTTCCTGTTATCTACTGTTATGTTATATAGGTGCATAATCCTACATCCGATACTTTAATGTAGAATGAGGAATATTGAACAATGATGAAGGAGAAAAAATTACCTCTGAAAGCAACAGATTTACTTTAATATTGGGTGAATCATGTTTCTTTTTGTATGTGCCTGTTCACTCAAGTGTTAAGTATTTTCTGAATTATAGAACACGTAACCTAGCTTCAGCCCTTCTGGAAAGACAGGTATTAAATAATTTACTGGTTCAGTCGTCCACCAAGCCACTTACACAAAGTAATCTGCTATCTTGAAGCTTTCAGCAGACTGTCAAATGAGCTCAAAGAATTACTTCAGATAAAACTCAGAAACACAAGGGAGCTTCAGAAGTATACTGAAAGAAGCTCTGCTCTATGGCTTATATATTCTTTGAATGGGAAAACAAAATCAGGTTCAGCATTACATGTGAGTGGATAGAAGTCCATACTATGGTGGACTGGCCTGTAAAGGAAGTCAAAGCATAGAGCAAAATTGGGCAAACTGTTTAGAAGGGTCTTGTAAGGAAAAACAGACTCAAGCACTCAGCCTGAGCTTGAGGGTGTGGATCCTCCTAAAACCCTTGAAGCTACCAGAGAAGGATGACAGCAAGCTGTTGTATGGGGGTGAGATGGGCTTCTGCCAGCATGCTAAGGGAAGGGCTGCCTGAGGGAGCCTGAGGCAGGACAGAGGATTGGCAGCATCCTTGTGAATATTCTTCCACTCAGAGTCAAAATCGGTGTGTTCCCAATTTAGAAAGCAAATGCAAACACAAAAATGAGTAGTGATGATAAATGACAGTTAAGTGTAAGTAACAAAGATGAACAGGGCCAGAAAAAAGGTCTCCTTTAAAAATCCCAGAACGTAGAAGAGCTCTTTTCCCATGTTAATTGGATGTGCCTTTTTGTTTGTTTTTGAAATGTATTTCAAACCAAATACAATCTTGTTATTCCCTATTCTTTGAAATTCATGCAACCATGAGGAAAACTTTTTTCAGGTCACGCATCACCAGAAAAAATTTCAACTTACCTACTCACTTGATCATAGATATAACTGCATCTTTGTTCTACTTGTAAATTCCTGTGTTCACTGAGGAAACTAAAAAAGATCTACACAAGTAGAGAAAAAAACCCCACATATAATGTCCTGTCTCAAACAGAAGACACTTGAGGCCCAGCAGAAGGCTACAGACCTCACCAGCTTCCAGTCTAAGAACTGAACACTTGAAACTCTGTTTATAGCTGATCCCTCCTTGAAAGAGCTGCAACTAGAAACAGAAAGAGAAACACAGCTAAATGTTTCATTAGATTAAAGTTCCTAGTAGTTCTTGTTCTAGAATCAAATCAGAAAAACAGAGCAGGACAGAAGTACATCTAGAAACCTAGAATAAGGAAGTGAAGAAGAAACTGTAGAGGCAAGTATGAAACTCAAGTAGCAGAAAAAAAGCCTGAAAAGATTTCCTGCTCCTTGTTTGGGACAGGACTGTAGCCAATTGCATTGTCCATTAGAAAAAGGTTTAACATTGAGCACTAAATAAAGCAGAACACTGCCTAATCTGTGAGGACAGAAAAAGCACCTCAGATCTACATGATGATAATGCTGTGGGACAACATCAGGCTCTGTGAAATCAGCTAAACACCTTACTGAGACATCAAACCTAGGTATTTGTTTGACTTTTGATATGGGTTATACATCATCAAATACAACAGGACAGAATATTAAAAAGCTGTTTTAAAAAAATTAAAATCAAACAGACTTCCTACACTCAAGAACAGTACACTGGTCTTTTAATCTATCTTGCTCATAAAATATGGCTCACTTAATAACAAGAGCCTGCATGTCAAAAATATTGTTACACGAACACAATATTTGCCATTTGTGTAACCCCTGAAATGATAAAACCAAAATAAATACAAAGCCTTTAATTATGTGGGGCTGCCTGAACAAGGTCAGAGATTTTGGCCTCTGAGCTAAACTTTTCTTTGAGAAATTCCACCTCTTATCTAAACTTACCAGCACTCTCAAGACAAATATACAAAATTGTGATTTCATACGAAGACATGCATGTGGTTATATTTCTAAATTAATTACAAATTGTAAAATTAATCTTAATAACTAATCATCTCACACTGCATGTCCTTTAATTCATGTTAGTGCTCAAATATGAGGAAAAAATCCCAGGATCCCAGAATCCCAGGATCATCAAGGCTGGGAGAGCCCTCCAGGACCATCCAGTGCCACCCCAGCCCCACCAGCATCACCCCAAGCCCTGTCCCCAAGGGCCACACCCAGATTCCTCCTGAGCACTGCCAGGGACAGCGACTCCAAACCTCCCTGGGCAGCTCAGCCCAAGGCCTCACCACTCTGACAGGGAAATTTTCTTTCCCAGTCTCCACCCTGAGCCTGCCCTGGTGCCATTTGAGGCCATTTCCTCTCCTCCCTTCCCTCACTATTGGTTATATAAAACTGCCTAAGTATAACCCTGGGGAACCATTTGGAAAGTGTTTTGGGTTTTTCGTTTGTTTTTTCCCGCTCCCCACCACCCCCCTTCTGAAATAAGCATAAGGTAGCTTCAAGAAAAATCAAGAAATTGATGTGTTTTGAGACTGATTACTTACAGTGTGCTTTGGTACAGAATTTCCAGTATGAACAAATCGCTTCAATGCAGATGTTCAAGCACGGATAACATCAGCAGCATGCTGGGTCAAGAGCTAGTCTCTAGACTAAGGCAGAAGTACTAACCAGTTGAAAATTTTAGGCCTGTATGCGTGCTTGATTTGCACAGAGTCCTTGTGAATCACGTACCTAGCTGCACGCAGCATTCCCCACTCATTTTCCTTTAATGAAAAGGCAACACATCTGTCACTGAACTGGTGCTATTAACAACTTGTTGCTGTGTACCTCAGCGGAAAGACACTGAATTAAAGACTTCAAGGTCAACTCTTCACACTCACGTTGCTCCCCCCCAAGCTGTAGTGTGACCACAGGCAAATATAAGTTTGTGTAAATGTGATACTGCTCGAATGAGACCAGATAAAATCCAACATGCCATGCTGTGTTTCTGTTTTCTCTAATGTAATTCAACATTCTTTCCTTACTGTCAGTGGGAGAAATGCACCTCCTAAAGACTTTTTAGGTATGAAATCTAATCAGTGCTCCTTAATTATCCTTGACATATGTGCCAGTAAAATTCTGTAGGATGCTACTGTCATTACAGCCAGCAGAAGCATGTAGGAAGAAAATATGCAACCATCAGTTTCAAACATGAATCCATTCCTTAGGCATCAGGATCACTAATTACTATGTCAAGGATGTAAGATCAGAACAACTGTCTACTGAGCCGAGGCACAAAACTTGCCATAATTCAGCAACAACATAAATAGTTGAGATAATACATACTTTAAACTCTTCAAATAGTCTTGTATAAATTAAAACAAAGCAGAAGCTATCTCCTTACAAAAATTCATGCTAAGGCTCACCAACTAACCAAACTTATATGCGCCAGAAAAGAGGCCATAAGATTTCTAGACAACAGGTTGTGAGAGTGAATAGGCAGCTTACAGAGGAGTATGGTGCTACTGAAAGCTCATCCCTGAAATGCATGTGTTAGTCTTGCATTTGATAAATTTCCAGGAGCTTTTTTTTTGGCACATTGTTCATGTAAGAATTATTTTTTTATATTTTAAAGAAAAACAACCTATGAATTCATAGAAGCTAATTTTGACAGATACTAGGTTATTGGGGTTTTGCTTTTGTTTTTTTTTTCAGTTAAGAAACACCACAGCTTCAGCGGTATGAACCAGAGGAACAATACAAGTCAGTTGGAAAATCAGTCTATGGTTATATCTACTTTCACAAGCAGTGAGTTTAATATACATAGATTTCTGCAGCAAGACATTTGGTGCTGTTCACCTCATATCCACACTGTACTTGTTTAGACTACAGAAACCCTGGACCAGCTCCAGTCTGGACCTGGGAGCATTTGGGTTTCAATTAGGTATGCTGCTGGAACTTACCTTCTGGTTTATTTTCCATTTAAAAGAAACCTAGTTTGTTTCACAAGACTGCCCCATGGAATGAGTCTAAGCCCTAAGCAGGAGTAACAAGAAAACAAATTTCCAAAGTGCATTAAAATACTTAGGTGGATACAGACTCAATCAAAGGCCAGAACAAACTCAGTCCCAGGCATTTATATCTAGAACATTCTGATTAAGTCTTCTTGCTTCCTCCTCACCCATATATTCCTTTCCCCATAACATATTTTAGGCTGTCAATGCAAATTTTTTAGGGTTTTTTTCAGTCTGATTTCCTACGGGTATGGCCCAGTATGTGGAATCCAGAGCAAGTCATCTCCTATCAACTGCATGAATCTATTGCTATTGTGAAGTCTTGTGACAGAAGTAATAAAAAATAGCATTTTGATTTTCCCCCCTGATTTATGTAAACTGTTTTTAGTAGTCCTGACTTATCCTATCTATCAGAAGTTTATTAAATAATTAAAAAAACAAGATACAGTGTGTTACAGAACATTCATTTACAGATGGAAGAAAATTTTAAATCTTTCACATAAGAGAGAAAAAAATATTCAAGAGTAAGACAAGAGAATTAGAAACAGCTGCCGCACATGTAATTGTGGAATAAAGCATTTAACTTTGTTTTCTTCTTCACGTATAACTGCAGTAAAAGTGTGTACCTGCTCATGGCAGAGGGGTTGGAACCGGATGATCTTTAACATCCCTTCCAAACCATTTTATGACATTGTGAATACAAAAACAACAGAACTTTGAGATGACTTTTTAGTATTTCAATTTCATATATTTAATAAAATAAACACTTAACATCTACTGTTCATTTAAAAATCAAACACCATTTGTGTTACAAAAGATTCTTCAATCGTAGCCTCCAGAACCTGCAGAAACTTTTTTGAACTTTGTTTTTCCTTTCAATTTAGGAAGAAAACTAAGGTACATAAAAATAGTAGGTATCTTCTGCATGCTAGAAAATTAGCTGGTCAGCACTACAAAGCATGCTTTTAATTTTCTGTGACCTACATAGAAGGAAACTTAACATTTCACTAAAAAAAGGAAGTTTGTCTGGCTGTGTCCCTCCCATTCCAGCCAATAAGCACCATCAACTGCTCCACTACCACAAAGCAAGTAGCAGGGCAGACACATTAGAAATCCTGCAACCATTTTCTGTTTATTGCAATGAAGTTGTGGTTTGCCTGCAAAACCATGACATCCTTGAATTATCAACTGTTTCCAGTACAAATCCAAAACATAGCTTCATACTAGCTACATGAAATAGAGAAATGAACTTTCCTGTATGATCCATCATGCACTAGTACTCTCTCTCCTGACAGAAGGCTCAGGAAGCAGGTCCCAGGACTGTAACACCTTTGCTACCAAACCCCTCCTGCTTAGTGCCACATAGGTGACAGGAATGGCTCACAGCCTTCACATGAACGCTGCTGTAACTGCAGTGCCACTGCCTCAGCTGAAGTTCTCTGTGTCCTCCAAAGCTCATTCCCTAGCAAGTACAACCTCTAAGTAGTCCAGTTTATTCCCACCTCAGAGCTGGCAGTGCCCAGGGCAGTTGGATCCCTGCAGATTGCCAGGGACAGACTACAGAGCACAACCCCAAAGTGAGACACTTCTGAGTCTGCTTTTCTCAACTGTAGATGGTGCTTTTAAGAGGAGCTAAAGAAAGGCTGCAAGAGTTCTTCTCACATCACAGACCATTCAGCCAAGTTGTTTTCAGGTGGTCCCTTCACGCCCTTTCTGTAACTACACCTAAATACACACAGATGAGCTCCAGCAGCTGTTACCAGCTTTGGGTTTGAGGAGATTTAAATTATGGTTGGATTAAACTTAGCTCTGTTTTTCCAGGTTTTCAGAAGTGGCAACATAGCTAAAGTTGGGAAGCATATAAAGTAGATCAAGATAACACTGTCATTGACATTTTGTTGCCAGTGGAACTGACTTCGTTATATATTGCAAAGTAAATATATCTCTGTGAGACAGTTCTTTCCAGTTTTCAAACAAGAAACTTTATCTAGCCTGTAGTCTTAATTCCAATTTGCACAACAGTCAGAGAAACTCTGACTGAATTCCAGGCTTCATGCTCAAATTGGTGAGACTATTGCTTAGGAAAACACTTCACTAAAGGGTGAACAAATTTAATGAAGGCATCACCAAAAAAGACTAAACCATGCTACACCATTCATTCTTCTAAGGCAATGGCACTTCTGGTATGGAAATACAGAATGCTAAAATGAATAAGAGTATGGAAATTCAAAATGCTACAGCAATTGCCATTTTTATCATAGCCAATGTCCTTAAATTCCTTTCAACTTCTAAGGAGCCAAGACTTCACCTGTTTTTGTATTTACTGGTGTATTTTCAAAACAGAAATAGAAAAAATTTTCACATTTTCCTTATCATCTTCTTACAATTACTTTCTCTCAAACTTCTGGCCTTATTTTTTTTTCTAGGATCACTTCTAAGAAATTTCTCAGGAAAAAAAATATGAATACCAAGTAATTGTTGTTTTGGATTTTTTAAAAATATTGTTTGATCAATATTAACAGCTGCCCTCATTTTTTTTCCCATGAGGCTTTTTTGTTTATATCCCCTCATTTTCCCTCCACAGCTTACAGGTAATTATTCTTTTCCTCC
>WAAG01088317.1:83331-100749 GCA_013390105.1 Tichodroma muraria | reverse complement strand
TTGGGAGGGGGGAAGGCGGGGAGGGAATTCCGTAAGGCTTCACTGCGCGGGAGGGAATTACGGGGGTGGACGGAACGGAAGGAAAACGACTCCTGGAGGCCTTGGGGTTTTTTATATATGGGGGAGCCTCCCCTAGGCCTCGCTTCGGGTCCGGGAGGGGGAAGAAAACGTCTTGGAGAGGGGGCAAAACGCCCCGCAGGAGGGACAAAGTGCCCTGGAGGGGGGACAAAGTGCCCAGGAGGGCTCGTAGGGGTGGGGGAGAGAAGGAGAGGGGCTCCCTTGGTATGGGAGGAAGAAGCGGGGGATAAGCCCTCCAAACTTCGCTTTTTCGGGGGGTCACGACAGAGGCGAGAAAAAGGGGGGTGCCCGGGCCCAGGGCCCCGCGCCCCGACTCACCCGCGCCCCAGGTGCTCCATGGTGAGGCGGAGATCGGAGACAGGCGAGAGCTCATCCTGAAAGAGCGCCTTAACCACGGCGGGCGAGGCGGGGGACGCCGGCGAGGGAAGCAGGAGGCGGCGGCGGTGAGAAGCGCTCGGGGTGGGATCCATCGGAGTGGGAACGGGGATTCAGCGCAGCCGTCCCGTCGCTGCCGTCAGCGCGGCCGCCGCAGCGTTTTGACCCCAACCGGTACCCGTCGCCCGCTCCGAAGCTGGCGCCAAACCGCGGCTCAGCCAATCAGCGCGCGGTCTCCTGCGGGGGGCGGGTTGTTTTTTTTCAAACCTCCCCTCCCACCGCGCGCGCACCGGCCAGTAGGAACGGCGGCGCCCCGGCCAGGCCCCGCCCACGGCGGTTGCTTGGCGTCGCTCTGGACCAATAGGAAAGCGAGGAAACCGGGGGGGGGAATGCGCGCCAGTACGGGGGGACTACATTTCCCAGTATCTCTAGCGGGCGCGCCGCGTTATCGCTCTCTGCGTTGCATGCTGGGGAGTGTAGTTCCCGCCTCACAGCGGCACCGCTTTGCCCCCATGTTTCCGGCCGTCTCCCTTTAGCCTGGGCGTGAGTGGAAAATGGGGAAGATGAAGGAAAAATGGCACAAACTCAGCAGAGAACACGGCCTCGCTGAGACAAAGAGCCCTTCCCACATCATTTCTCCTCAACGAAAAGGAGAAGAAAATGTGGAGGATATGGGAGAAAAATGATCTCCCACATCATTTCTCATCAAATGAGCTCTCTATGAGAACAAAAGCCACTTTATGCGGCGTTTGGTGAGTGGCTGGGGAAATAAGGCCATGCACATCCCTGCAGCACCAGGATGGGGTTCACGGAGCGACGAGCAGGAGAAGTGGGACTTGACAGTCCCCCACTTGTACTCCACATAAACTCTTTAGGACACGCAGCTTCTCAGCTCAGGATTGGCAGATCTGTGCTGTCCGGTCCCTGGCAGATCCTCTGCCATGTCTCTCCAGTGTTTCCAAAGGCTGCTGTCTCCAGCTGATCACTTTGGATCCAGGGGATCTCCAGGATACAACCCACAACCCGTGTCCCTCTGCCTGGGCCCTGGCACCTGCCAGTCACACAGTGCTCCTGGTTCCTGGGTTATACAGTGGGCTGTTTGCTCCTTCCCTGACCACCCCAAATCTGAAATCCCCATCAAACCCATGGCCCCTGCTGCTCTTCCAGCTGTGCCTTCACTCTCGCTCTCCCTCCCTGAACATTTTCCTTTTTACAAACTTTTTGAGCAGTTATCACCACTATTATCAGCTCATGGCTCCAGCCTGGCTTCCTGTGTGCAGGGTGGCTGCATCCTCCAGCAGAGCACAGCGCAGCACAACTGCAGCAAGCCATGGAGTGCTACCAAAGGCTGGGATGGACAATCAGAGCCTCTCCCCTCCTCCCTCCCAATTATTCTATGGCCTCAGTGCCCACGGGGATGCCACCACCGTGGGATCTAGCCAGGATACCAGCACGCAGTCACCCCCAGGCAGGACAGCACTTCTTTAATGCTCCAAAGGACTTAGCAGGAGGAGATGCAGAAAACTGCAGAGGGGATCCAGCCCAGGCAGAGCTGCGGTGAGTGTGCAGCGTGATGCTGTGTCATTCTCACAGCTCCTCCCTGCTCAGCTAGCCAAGGGCATGGGCAAGGGCCTGGCAGCCATCCGACCCTATCAGTCACACAGCTGGATGTCGGCTTCTCGTGACCAGAGCCAAAAATACGGGAAGACTTTTTCAGTGAAGGTGGTCTCAAACTGTAAGATCTGCGTCGTGTTCTTCGCGTTGTAGAAGGTCACCAGGCCTGCTTCGTAGTCCAGGTGGACCCTGATTCTCTGTAGCTTTTCCGTGAGTGCCAGCAGGACAGGGGGCATGCGGAGTGTTCTGTACTGGCCGTCCCAGTCCAGTCGCAGGGCCCAGATCTTCCCCATGGCCTGGCTGAGCGACTCCTTCCTCAGCACGGACTCCAGGGCCACCCCCACGGCCCAGCTGTTCCCTTTTCCAACCTCCACCTCCCAGTAATGCCTCCCAGATGTGAACCCCCGGGAGCCCAGGACACTGGGGCTGCCTGTGAATCTCTTGGAGGTCTCAGGGAGGTTTGGTGTTCCATCTCTGAACCAGACGGTTTTGCAGTCCCGCGAGAGGGTCAGGTAAGGACCCGCTGTCTCTGGGTCCAGCGTCACCTTCTCTAATGGATGACAGAAACAACAGTCTGTGCCTGCTGAGAAGACAACCAGCACCTCTCCACCCAGCACCACAGGGCTGGGATGTATCCTGGGGGCACAACGGGCACTCCCGCAGCCCCCTCGGGTGGCATGGGACACAGGACCATTACTGTCCCCAGGGGGAAAAGATGCTCCCTGAGGCAGGACTGAGCCAGGCAGTGTCCCCACATGCAGGGGACAGACACGATGGGCTTTGCTAAATCTGCTCCCAGATCTGCTGGATATTGCTGCCTGTGGGGAGCAGTGCATCCCGTGGGTGTGAGGAGGCACTGCTGCAAGGCAGGAGAGGGGCCAGGCCAGTCCCTGCTCCAGTGACAAGTGCTCACCCAGCTCGGAACCTTGCTCTGCCGAGCGACCAGGCAACCTTGCTCCGGAGGCGGAGCTGCCCATCCATGAGGGATGTTCTGCTGCCATCCCGTGGCCATCCCACAAGGCCGCACAGGTGTCACTGTGCAGGGTCACCAACCCAGACCCTCTGCTAAACCCACTCCTCCGAGAACTGCAGGGGGGAAACTGAGGCACGACTGTCCTGTGCTCGTGTGTCATCCCAAAAACTGAGAGAGTGGAGAGCGGCCTCAGCACAAATGGTGCCAGCCAGACCTCAGCCCAGCGATGCTGCATCATGTGGGCCCCAAGCACCTGCAAGAGCACTTCTGATCATGCCTAAATGTTAGCTAAAAACATGTACGGCCCCTCTGCTTAACTGCACAGCCTGACACGGCCTCCTGCTGTCCTGGCCCTCGCCTGGTGTCCCAGGACAGCATCCCTGGTGCTGTCTGGCACAAGGACAGACCTGGATTTTTATAGCAGGCCTAGTCAAAACAATACGACTTAGTTCTAGACAGATGCTGGGTTTAGAAGTGGTGTGAGCCTATCTCTGCACCAAGGACATGAGGAAACTCATCCTGGAAAGGTTTTCCACCTCAGTTGTGCTCATCAGCTCCAGAAACTTACCCCTTTCCCCGTCTATCTTGCTCCGCAGGTTCACTGGAAGAAGGGAAGGAAGATGTATGAGTGTCTCTCCTGTGGCACCTTTCCTGCTCCCCATCAGGACAGCAAGCCAGATGTGGAGCCCCAGGCTCCAGCAAAGCCCATCTTGGGGATGGTTCTCATCTGGAGCAGGCGTTTTGCTCCTGAGCCCCAGGCAGAGGCACCAGGCAGTGAGGACTTCCCGCTGCCAGCCAAGCCCAGGGGAAGCACAGCACGGAGCCAGCAGAGCTTTACCTTTGAATTCGGCCACCGTGTCCACAACCAGCTGGCTCATCTCAGAGATACTCTTAATGCTCCTCTGCAGCTTCGGGGAAACCAGCTCTGGGATTGGGGCCTTGGCTGCCTCACAGCTGAGGAGAACAACAGGGAGAGGAGCTCAGAGCCCAGCCACCAGCCAGGGCCAGGAGAGAAACAGGGAAATCCCTGCAGCCACAGAACCCAGGGGAGCAGTGTCCCAGCTATCAGCACAGGAACCCCATCTTTAGGAAGGGTGTAATACCCTCTGATTCCCGGTAACATCACATGAAATCCCAAATACTCAGCGGGGCAAACCACCTCCCTCCCAGCTCTTGCAGCGATCCCGAACCTCTGCCCAAAGGAGCTGTGCAGGAGGAGAGGGACACCCAGTGTGTTTCATACCTGCTCAGGATTTTGCCAACATCCTGCGAGAGAGAAAACACAGGTGAGCTCTGGCACTGCTGAGGGGCAGGGAGCTACAGTGGCTGCCCAGCTGTGTGAAGCAGGTTAAGGGGGCTGGGGGTCACCCCACACCTCATCCCAACCCCCCCTTCCCTCAGGGCCCCGATCCACAGCGGGCACTGGGCGGTGTCACTGGGCGGTGTCGCTGCGCTGTGAGCGCGGGGTCACAGTGCAGGGGCACAGCACAGCTTCACTGCAGTGTCACAGCACGGGGTCACAGCAGTGTCACTGCAGTGTCACAGCATGGGGTCACAGCGCAGTGTCACTGCAGTGTCACAGTGTGGGTTCACAGCATGGAGTCGCAGTGGTGTCACATCACGGCCCCTGGGCTGCACCGGGATGCGGAGGTGCCAGGTGGGTGTCCCCAGCCCCGCCAGGGGTCGCAGCGCCCAGTGGGGGATGCAGCCTCACCATGAGGAACTCGACCGCCGGCTGGTCCCGCTTCTCCTCGATCTGCGCAATCAGCGTGTCCAGCAGCGACTCCCTTTCCGAAAGCCTGGAGTTGTGTTCCTCGCTCTTCTCGAGAAGCTCCTGCGCCGCCCGCTCGAGCTGGGCCAGCAGGATCTTCTCCTGCTCCTTCAGGAACTGCTGCAGCTCCTCAAAGGTCTTAGACACGCGCTGCAACTTCGACAACACCGTCATCTGCGAGGCACGGCACGGAGGCCCTGAGCCCGCCCAGCCCCCGGCTGCCTCCACAGGGACACGGCTGCTGCAGAGAGGGGGCAGGATCCCACAGAAAGGGACCAGAGGTTTCGTACAGGAAAAGCGGGAAGAACGGAGAGAGGGTGGTAAGTCTGGATGTTGACGGGCCCAAGGAGGCCATATGAGATGGACAGAGAAAAGAACGTTGTCATGGATTAGGAGATAAATATATATGGGGAGAGGGAAAGATGGGACATTCCTGGGGAGCCAGGAGGGTGAGCAGTGGGGGGGCATGGAGAGGAACACAAACCATCAGGTCATCACTTTTCTGGTCTCCTTTGGGCTTCAAATTTTCCTTCTGTTTTTGTAGAAAAAGCAGGTTGCTCTGGAGTGTCTCCTGGGGCAGGAATTAAAAAAAGGAATTTTTGATAATCTTGGAGTGACATTTGCAGGAGGGAGATGATGTCACCAAACAACCCCTGTGGGGACAATGCCAGTCTGAGGAGTCATTGGGGGTGACCCCTAAGTGCCTAGGAGTGGGTTTTGAGCTCAGAGACAGCACCCACTTCTCCAAACTCACTTTAGTCAGGCTGGGGAGATCCCCATCCACAGCTCTTATGGACAGAAACATTTCTGGAATAACTTCATGTGGAAGCCCTGGAGTTTGTGGTTTGGGTTTGGTTTTCTAAATTTTTTTTTAATTGGAAAAAACAACTTTCAACATTGGAAGTGGGATTTCTGGGAAGAGGTTTACAGTGACAGTAGCACTGACTCAGACATGCTCCATAAATTTGCTGGAGTATTAAAAAACTCCTCATGCTCTGAATCAATTCCTGCGTTGCAGTGAGCCGAAACCCCAGGCCACATTGTGGGGAAGAAACCCTGGCTGGGGACATCTAGGGCACAAGGGACCATAGGGGGACACGAAGGGGTGAGCAGTGAGAGGGACCTGGGCTCCTGGGTTGGCTGGGGCCAGGCGATGGGAGAAGCAGCAGCCCCAGCAGGGTGGGACACAGGACCCCAAACTGGGACCCAGACAGGGACCCCAGCCAGCAGCTGGGTGAGGCCCCAGGGCTGGCCAGGGACACACCCTAAACTGGGTGTGGAGGGGAACGAGACCCTGCGCAGGGGAGACCCACCCACGCATGAAGGGGACCCCGACCCAAACCCAGAGGAGCCCATGCCCAGAGCAGACCCCAGACCGTCCCTGAAGGGACCCCAGATGCGTTCCCGGACAGGACATTAACCCGTGCCCGGAGGGGACCCCTGCCTGTCCTTGGAGAGGCCCCAGCCCATGCGTGGCGGGGATCCCCACCGGTGGGGACCCTGATCTATGCCCCTCGGCCACCCNNNACCCTGATCGACGCCCCTCGGCCACCCCGCCCTGGCAGCGAAGGCACCCAGCCCCTCCCCAAGCCTCCAGCTCCTCTCGCGGCGCCGCCCGTACCCGCAGCTCCCGGGCGGCCTCTTCGGCGGGGCGGACACGGTGCCCGCGGTGCCCGGGCCCGTCCCAGCAGAGCGCGCAGACCGGGGCGGCGCAGGGCTCGCAGAACAGCGCCAGGGGCTTGCCGTGCTGGGGGCACCGCGGCCGGGCCGCCCCCTCCCCCAGGGCCCGGGCCAGCTCCGCCACGTTGCCCAGCGAGCGGACGGGGCGCAGCGAGCCCGGCTGCACCTCGGCGCGGCACTGCGGGCAGGCGGCGGGGCGCGGCGGGTCCCCCAGCACGGCGGCCAGGCACTGCTGGCAGAAGCTGTGCCCGCACGCCGTGAGCACGGGCTGCGAGAACAAATCCAGGCACAACGGGCAGGTGGTCTCGGCCGCCAGCTGCTCGCCCAGAGCCAGCACCTCTTCGGCCATGGCCGCGACGAGCGAGGACAGACGGGATGGGGGGGGCCGGGGCGGGACGGGAACGGGCGGAGCTGCGGGGCCGGGAGTGGGCTGGGAGTGTGTGAGTGTATCTATGCCCTTACACACCCGTGTGTGTGCCAGCGTCCGTCCACGTCACTGCGCGTATGTCGCTGCGTGTGCCTCGGTGTGTGTGTGTATGCGTGGGAGTGTCCCCGTCTCTCCCTGTGTCTGTTGCTGTGCCTGCGTCTCACAATACACACACGCGTGCCCGTGTCCGTGTGTGTGTGTGTGCAAGCGGGGGAGGAACGAGCAGGAAGGCGCCGGGGGGGACACGGGCACGGGGCCCGCTGTGTGTGCTGCGTGTGCCCGTGTCTGCACACGCGTGGCCGTGGGCAGCACACGCGAGCGGGGCTGCAGCAGCGGCCGCAGAAGGGGAGGGCTGGGGTGAATGTGAGTGTGAGTGTGAGTGTGAGTGCGAGTATGAGTGCGAGCCTTCATCCCAGGCTTCCGCCGGGGCGCAGCCGGCACGCCCCGGCACGGTGCTGCCAGCACCCGCGGATGCTCGGGATGCTTAAATTCAATCAATCATTAATAACCTGCAACGCGTCCGGGAGCTTCGCCCTGGCTCGGCCCTGGCGGCGGGTCGGAGCTGGTGAGCGGGAATCCCTTCCCCAGGCCTTGCACTGGGATCCTTCCCGAGGCCTGGCTCTCGCCGGAGCCGCTTCCCGGCCACCCGGGCCGGGTTAATGCAGTTTTCAGGGATTGTGTCGGGGCGGCAGCTGCGCCGTGGGAGCCGAGGGTAATCCCGTGCTGCCTCCCTGCGCTGCCGGCCCCGGCCTGCTCGCCTGCAATCCCCCCAGACCCCCGGCTGCTCCCGGGCAGGAGGGCTCCAGCCTCCACCCCCGCACCCCATGGCTGCCGGCGCCTCTCCCAGGGTCTCCTTCACTCTCAGCCCGGCTCCAAAACACCCGGAGAGCAGCAGCAGCAGCGCTTGGGGAAGCAGAGCCCCTTGAGCTGCCTCGTGTTTCTCCGCCTGCTGTGGGTCCACACTGCCCCTTCTGTGCTGCTGCCGTGGGCCCAGCGCCGGAGGGTGCTGGGTGCCCAAAACCAAGCCCCCCTATTCAGCTGTCGGTTCTGCTCCTCCTCCACCCTCATGTGCTCCCAGGCAGGGCCCGAGGAGTGTTTTGGGGGCACCATCCACCCCCTGACATGATAAAGCAGTCGAACAAATAAATCCCTCTCCAGGCAGTTACTGCCGTCCCCTACCGAGTGTCCCTGCCACCCCACTGCCAGCTTCCCTGCCTGGTGGGTCCCAGGCCCCAGGCCAGCAGCTGTGACAGGTCATGACGCTGCTTCCAGACCCCTGCCCACTGTCCCTGCAGCACCCCAGGGTGACAGCCTGACGTCCCCACTCATCTGGGCAGCACTGGGGTGCTGCCTGGGGGTACGCTGCCCATCTCACACCCAGGTGGGGACAGCGGTGGCTCCTGCTCGTCCCCTGTTCCTGGAGCTGCTTTCTGGGTGCATCTGAGTCCAGTTCTTCCAGCACCCCAGGCCACGGAAGGTTGGGTGAGTGTCACCAGCCCAAGCTGCAGGGACAGGAGCTATCAAGTCAGTGTCCCACCATGGGACAATGCTGTTAATTGCCACCACTGTGGTTTTCAGAGTTGCTGCCACCTGCACTCAGTGCCACGATGGCCGCGTTGTCCCACTGGCACGGGAGCTGTCTCTGCAGATGGATTGGTGACATTTGAGCTGCTGAAGGTCATCAGGATGTTGTTAAATCCTGGCAGTGTCCAGTGACCGAGGCTGTCACATCCGTGTGTGGCGGGCGAGGAGCAGCACGAGGGGCAGGAGTTGCTGTGTGGGCCCCAGAGACGCAGAGCAGAGCATGGGCACTGCTAGCCTGGCCACACCAAGTCCTGGCACTGCAGGGGACAGCCAGGCTAGTCCAGGCACCTCAGCTTTTTTTTCTTTTTCCGATAAAAAGCTGAATTCATCCATTTTTAGGAAGAAAAAGGGATTCTGACAGGTCTGTGTTGCTGCCAGTGTCACGGACACGAGCCGCTGAGAAGCAGAATCAGTTCTGCTTTTCATTTCCTTCTTCCCCATAATTGCATTTAGTCCTGGTGAGGGGGATGCAGGGAGGCTGCTGAAGGACACAGGGCTGCAGCCAGGCCCTCCTGTCCTGCCCCCACACCTCCCTCTCAGGACATCAGCCCCACCACAGCACTTTCCATGGAATCCCAGAATGGTTTGGGTGGGAAGGGACCTCAAAGCTCATGTTGTTCCACTCCCCTGGAAGGGCAGGAACATCTTCTACTATCCCAGGTTGCTCAACGCCTCTTCCAGCCTATGACTTCCAGAGATGGAAGGGTCAACTCCTGTCAGACAGCATGCCCTGACCTGAAACCCCAAACTTCTTCCAGGGAGTTGCAGGCACCACCCCAGTGCAAACCAGCCCCAAAATGCTCCCCCCCCAGCGGTGACCAGCTGGTGTCTCTCAGCAGCTCCAGCAGCTGTGCTGCCCTCTGCCACTTTCTAGCACAGATGAGGCCGTAAATCCCAACTTAGGAGGGGTTGATGCACCAGGAAAGTCCTGCATGAAGACTTTGGTTCTGCAGAGGCATTAACAGGTCCCGACAACTTCTCCCATCATCGCTCTGTTTATTGATGCTGCTGTCCAACACGAGATCTGACAGCACCGGGAAGGAGCCCCGTGTGCTCTGGGGAGCTGGTGCCCCCACGCCAGCCCTGGCCCAGCCCTTCGGATGGATCTCACCCAGCACAGCTCAACCTCAGGAGCTGCAGCCAGGACAAGCTGGGATCCCTGGGAACGGAGCTGGCACGAACAGGAGCTCAGACCAGCAGCAGGGAGAGGGATCGTGTCCGACCCACCCCGGCAGCAGGTGCCCAGGAGCAGGGAGGTCTTTCCTTGGAGCCAGCCCGGAGCTGCTCCTCCCCTGGGCAGGAACCACAACAAGGTCTTGCTCTCAGTCCCTGGCGACCCCACAGCACCCCGATGCCCTCGGTGGCGGCAGGGCCAGCCCCCGGTGGGAGGATTGAGCGCTAGAAACGAATGTTTGGAGGAGCCTTGCGGAGGGGTCCTACCAGAAAAAGGGTCTTTTACTGCAACTAGAATTTTATTCTATTGTATAATTCAGGAGTGCATCACAGCCCCGCGAGCCGGGCAGGCACCTATCAGCGCTTCCAATCTAGACACACGCAGAACTTCCTCATCAGCTGCATCTGTTAATTACTCACCTCCCCCCTGGCTGGAGCTCCTCCTGTCGCATCCAACCCGGACGTGGCAGCACCTCCACAGAGCTCCTGGACAAAAAGTGACTGTGCCAGAATCAGCCTACAGAGCAGTTAACAAAAAACAAAACCAAAACAAACAAACAAAAAACAAAACCAAAATAAAATCTTGCCCATCCTAAGATTGCTTATCAAATAAAAAGTTCCTCCACATTTATTAAAAAAAACCAAACAGTAGATTTAAAAAGCAGTTACGAGTCCTACTCCGGCAAAACACCCTGTGTACAGGTTTCTTTTGTTGGTGGTTTGTTTGCTCGTCGGTGAGGATTCCCCCTAAATCAGCTGCTTCTGTTAATTTTATATATATATAATCTTTTAATTTTGCCGCGCGTTGCTTGCTTTAATTCATTAATTTATTTCCAATCAGCCGAGTCTCCACCAGACCAGCGGCGCTACCACACAAAGCTTCCTTGATGTCCATGCCCTGAGCCGGGGTGGGGGGAGATGGATGGAGGGAGGGTGGGAGAGATCAGTGGAGGAGAAGGAGGACGAGGAGGAAGGGAGGGATGGAGGGAAGGAGGGAGAGGAAGCCTCGGCAGCCCCTCACTCTCCCATGTGCGTCCTCAGGTGGTACTTGAGCGACTGCTTGTAGCGGAAGCACTTGGTGCACTCGGTGCAGGGGTAGGGCCGCTCGCCGGTGTGCGCCCGCTGGTGCTCCAGGAGGTGATGCTTCTGCGTGAAGTTCTTGCCACACTCGGTGCAGTGGTAGGGCCGCTCGCCCGTGTGGATGCGCTGGTGCTCCAGGAGGTGGTGCTTGCGGATGAAGCCCTTCCCGCAGACGGCGCAGGCGTGCGGGCGCTCCCGCGTGTGGATGCGGTAATGGTTGGTGAGCTTGGACTTCTCGCTGAAGGTCTTCTCGCACTGGCTGCACTGGTAGGGCCGCTCGCCGGTGTGAGTCCGCTGGTGCCGCAGCAGGTGGGAGGGCCGGGTGAAGTTCTTGCCGCACTGGGGGCACAGGAAGGCCATCTCGTTCTTGCCGGCGTGGATCCTCTGGTGCATGAGCAGGCTGATCTGCAGGCGGAAGCTCCTCCGGCACTCGCCGCAGGTGAAGGGCCGCTCCCCGACGTGGGTGATCTGGTGTTTGCTGAGGCTCGACTTGTGGCTGAAGCTGCTCTCGCACTCGGAGCACTTGTAGGGCTTCCCCGGGGGCGGGGGCCGCGCCGGGGGCTTGAGGCCGTGCTCGGGGCGCCGCGGGACCCCCACGCCGCGGCGCGTGTGGCTGCGCTGGTGCAGCAGGAACTGCTGCTTGTTGCGGAAGCTGAGGTCGCACTCGTGGCACTCGTAGGGCCCTTCCTTGAGGTGGTTGCGCTGGTGGATCATGAAGTTGATCTTGAGCATGAAGCTCTTCCCGCACTCGGGGCAGATGTAGGGTCTCTCCCGCGTCCGGTTCCGCTGCTGGCCGCTGGCCGGCTTCATGTCCCCGGAGTCCCTCTCGCAGGCCGACGGCTTCCTGACGCGGGCCAGGCTGCGGGGCTGCGCCTTGGAGCTGCACTGCGCCTCACAGCCCAGCCCGGCCTCGTGGCCGGGGAACGCCGGCGGCTCGCTCCGGCCCGAGAACATGGCGCACGGCTCCAGCGTGTCGGGGTCATCCTCCTCCTCCTCCTCCTCCTCCGTCTTGACCACGATCCCATCCTCTGAGGGGGAGAATCGAATTAAGGTCATTGGGTGGGACAGGGTGGCCTCCTACACCCCTGGGTGCTACAGAAACACCTGCACGGGCTCCTGCAGCTGCCTGCTCTGCCCGAGCACCCTGACACGAGCTGGCTGCAGCTGGAGCCCGGAGAGCTGGGATGGGCCACGTGCCCCCCAAACACGCAGTTCAGACAAACCACCCCTGGTCAGGCTCCTCTGGAGGGTGCGCTCCCACCGCCTGCCAAAAGGTTTGGCAACTTCGTGCTGCTGCAGGATGTGGGGGATAAAAGCGCCGTGGGTTCGCCAGGGCTCGGGTGGCTGAGTGATTTCAGAGCAGCTCCATCTGCTGCTGTTTCACTGGGCTACAACAACACTCCCAGCACGGCACCGCTGGACAGAAACAGCGCCGGGCTGTCGGCTCTGCTCCGGGACAGCACAGCCCACCGGGGACCGTCCCCTTCCCTCAGCCTCGCTGCGATGTGGCATGGCGAGAAACCCACCCCTCTCCTTCCCAGAGCGCCCAGCAGCGGGATGCATCAACAGTGGGATGGAATGGCCGTACGATGGAATGGCAGTGGGATGGATGGCAGCGGGCCAGGCGCCCCTTCGTGTCACCAAGGCCGGAAGTGAGCCAGGGATTTTGTTTGGTGAGAGCAGCCATCCCAGGGACACGCGGCAGGACACGCGGCCGGCACAGCCCAAGGAAAGGCCCGCATGCCACCCCACACTGGACTGTGAGCCAGGCCTAAACACCCTCCCAGGAAGAGCAGCTACGCTTCCCCAGGTAAAGAAAACCAGTGGGAGTGCATGTGTCAAAGCCATGGCCCTCTCTCCTCCGAGGGAGGGGAAAACCCAGGTCCCTCTCCCTGCCCCCTCTATGGACCTGGGGGCTCAGCCCCCCATCCTGGCCAGCACAGCCTCAGCTCCTGCCCAGCCCCACCAGCCGGGACCCGCGCCCTGGCAGAGGCAGCGGCTCTCGGACAAGGATCAGCCCCACTGGTGGCTTGCTTGGTTTCCCTCACAAAGCCATGAACAGACCACAGGACCCACAAGACGGAGTTGAGGCCTTCAAGAGCCCAACTCTCTGTGTCTTGGTTTGTGTTGCACCACCACAAAGCCATCAGGAGGAGGGAACTCACCGTTCCCAGCCTCTCACATCCCTGCTCTCCATTCCCCACCCTTACAGCACATCTGTAGGACTTGGTCTTTATCTGCCACTCCACTGGCAGAATTCTACACATGAAACACTCGGTGCCATCATCTCACCTCTCCACAGATCAGCTCATCCTTCCCCTTCCCTCCTGGCAGCTCGCAAATCACAGAGCTCCAGCCGCATTCTTCCCTATCCTGTGGAGCTTCTCTGAGCAACTCCCACGCTTGGCAACCTGCAGGACCTCCCACATTCCTCCAGCAGTGTCCGCTGTGTAACCATCCACTCCTCCACACCTCACACCAACGTCCTGCCCTCTGCCACATCTTCCCTTGGTCTCTGTGGGTGATCACGGCTTTTCCCAGACTTAGAGGACTGGGCCAGTGCTCGCTCTGCTCCTGAGCAGGAAAGGAACCCTCAGGGACCATGTTCTGTGTCCACCACAGATGTGCTGCCTCCTCCTCCAAGCTCAAGGCCTGACCAGAGCCACTCCTGGAAGTTGCTGCAGCCAGAAACTTTCCTTCTGGTGCTGGTTCTGGGGGGATTTAACTCCTCCTGTCCATCCAACCCCTTCTCCACCTTTTCCTAACCCACCACAGCCCCCCGGGGTCTCCTGTCCCCGACACACCACGTGTGCAGAGCCGTCCCGAGCGCCTCACCTGTGCAGCTCCCGTGGTGAACGATGACCCTCTGGATCTCATTGAAGTCGGCTCCGTACTCAGACGAGTCCCCCAGGCTGGTCCCCGGGAGGTCCCTGGGTGGGGACACGGAGCCGTAGGGGCTCTCGCAGGCCGCCTCCTCGTCCGGGCTCTGGAAGCTGCCCTCGGACTGCCCCGACATCCCGTGCAGCTCGGGGTTCTCGGGGCTGTCTTCAGGAAGGAGCTCCTCCGTTTTGATCACAACCCTTATTCCAGCTGCAGCAACGAGAGATTCCCGCCCGCCATCACTCCCAGGAGCCAGGACGGAGGACCTGCTCCCAGCGATCCCCGCCGGCTCCAGCTGCTGATCCCACTGAGGGTTTCATCTGCTCGGTCTCTTCTGCTCTCCCTTCAGCCCCTGCCCTTCAGCCATCCCTGCCACGCTCCCAGCTCCAGCCCAGGGCCGTTCCTCCGCAGGCACGGGGAACTCGCTCCACCCGGCCTCGGTGCCACAGCTCAGCACCCCTCAGCCACCCCACATCCCCCAGCTGCAGCTCCACGTGGGGCCCTCATTTTCCTCTTCCCATTGTCCTCCGTTTAATTTCAAGATCCTTGTGATGGAAAGCACAGGCAGGGTGTTGGCGTGACTGCACATCCACAGCCTGGAATCAGGGATGATGAGTGGAGATGACACCATCTCTTCCAGGCCACCTCTTTATCTCCTTATCAGCCCCTTTATCACAGACCAGGAATTGCTCTGGGACTCGGGCTCACTGGGAGCCATTCCCAGCCCAGTCTTGCCCCTCAGCATCCCATTTCCCTGCACACAGCATGGCACCAGGCTTCCCTGCCCGGGAGGATGCTCCAAGGATAAACCCAGGCACCATCCATGCAAAGAGAGGATGGAGAGTATTTTCTGGGTGGATGGGCTCTCCCAATGGGACCCAATTCTCCTTCCTTGCTGGGCACACCAGCTCCCTGAGGACCTGGTCTGGTTGCAGACGCTTCCCTTGCTGGGAAGGGCTCCCAGTGCCCAACTCTCCAGGCTGTTTGCCCTGGTTTCTATGTTGAGCTGTACCTGGACATCAAACCTCCAATCAGCCAAATTTATCCCATTCCTAGGCAAGGCTTCTCCTGAAAAACCACATCAGCCACAGCTCCCAGCAACATCTGCTTCAGCCTTGGGATGAACAGCTCCTGGGAACACAACCCAGGGCTGCCCCCGTGCCAAGGTGCCCACGCCTCACCTGCCGTGGCATCAGTAATGATCTCACTCTCCTCCAGGTCCTGTTCATTCCTGCCCCGCGATTCCTCCCCTTGCTCGATCTGAGACAAAACACCAGGTTTGGAAATTGCATAGTCTGTTGAGAGACAGAGGGGTGGGAGAGAGGGATTACTGCACTGGGAATCTAATATTGGCTTCCACCTCTTCCCAGCACGTGGGGAACACGTGAGGACACTCAGGAACATCCACAGGTGCAAAATCCTCTAAAGGGGTGCATGGGCTTGTACCCACTGCAGACCCAGAAGATGCAGGGAAGCCCTCCCAACAGCCATGGGGAAGGAGCTGGTTTTTGATGGTGTAACTGTGGCTGGAGGAGGTTTGGGAGGTCTCCAGCCCACCTGCCCACAGGACATCCCTACATCATGAGTCGGAATAAACCCAGATTAAAAACATGCTCCTGTGTTTTTAAGCCTTTAAAATGGGACATTTGAGTCTCATCCAAAGGGATCTCCAAGGAGGAGCCAGAAGCAGCCTCCTGTCCCTCAGCAGAGCGAGGATACCCCATATTTACCCAGGGAGATCAGGGACTCGTAGTTCCCCTTCATCACATTCTTGTACAGCTCCTTCTGCCATTCCTCCAGCTTCTCCCACTCCTTGTTATTGAAATAGACGGACACGTCATCAAAGGTCACCGGCACCTGCAATTCCAACAGCAGGTTCAAGCAGGAGCCTGGACACAGCCAGGCTTCAGCTCCTTCAAGGCCATCAATGAGCTGCTCTTTACATTTAAAACAACTCCCGGGCAGGTATTTCTTTGGGAATAAAAGACTCAACCAAATGGATGGTTCCTAGTGATGAATCCAGGCTGGGATTTCCCCAAAGGACCCTGAGCTCCTCCCTTCAGTCCCTGCTCTCTGCAGGGTGACCAGGCCTAGGGGACCGTAAGGGAGAGAAAACCCAGGAGCTGGGCTGGACTCATCCCTGTTGATTCAGTTACCCCAGAACTCCAGGGAAAACTCCACCCAGGCCCTCAGGGCTCCCAAATATCCCTGGTTACTGTGTGCCCACCATCTTCAGTGTCCCAGCTCATTAGCCAAGGAATAATTCCTAAGTTTAAATTCAGGATGTGCAAACTGTGTCGTGTTGGAGTGGAGCTCTTTGGAGGGAACACAGCACTCCAGTTCTGCTCCCCAAGTGCACTTAATGAGGTGTCAGGGTCTGAACCCACTTTTTCCTAATCCTCTCTGCCCTCTCCAGAAATACTCCCTTTCCCGTGTCCTACATGATCTCATTTGCACACTCTCTTTAAACGGCGAGGTTGTGAAATTCAAGCAGGAACTGAATATTGATGGTGGGCTCTTTCCAGAGCTCAGCTAAGCCCAGGGAGCTCATCTGCCTTCCTGAATCCCAAAGCTTCCCCCTTCCCTGCAGCAGCAGCTCCCGCTTGCTCCTGCCCCGGCCTGGGAGACTCTGCAGCATCAAGGTGGTCAAAACGAAAGAACCACAAAATCTGCAGGATTTCTTCAAATGGTGGCAAAAAAAAAAAAGAACAAAAAAAGAGTCAACGGCCCCGGGGCTGTGCAGTGCAGTGGAGCAGAACTGAAACCTCTGGCCTGAGTACCAGGATGTCCTCCCAGGCCTCTGCCCCACCATATTCTAGTGCCAGCAGGGGATGAGCTGTGAAGCTGCAACGGTGAGAGACTCACCTGTGCCGGGGCTGTCCCCGCTCACCCACCCCGGTCCTGCCCTCCGGGAGCATTTCGGGTGCAGAGCCCGGCTCCCGCACCCCAGGACACCGTTACCTTGGGGATTTCCCCCTTCCTGCCTGGGGGCAGCCGCAGGATCCAGAAGTTCCTGTTCTTCAGGAGGTTCTCCATGTTCTCCAGGCGCCGCTGGAGCAGCCCGTACTCCTGGATGAGGGTGCCCAGGGCCGCGCACTTGCTCTCCAGCTGGTTCCCCAGCTCCGCCGCCGTCTTCTCACAGTCGATCAGCTTCTTCTCCGCCATCCCCGTCCGACCCTCCAGGTCGAGCAGGCGGGTGGAGTGGGAATCCACCTTCCGCTCCACCGCCTGCACGGCCGCCACCACGGTCAGGGACAGCTCTGCCGTCTGCGTCTCCCGCTCCGAGGTGCGCTCGGGGCCGGCCGCTGGCCGGAGGGGAGAGGGGCCGCGCGGCGGCCGCACCGGCTCCGGTGCCTGCGGACACAAGGGCGCGGGGTCAGGGCGGGGAATCCCCGCGGGGGATAGGGACCCTGCCGGTGATAGAGACGCGAGCGCCCCTCGCTGTGACGGGGCCCCCCGGGGCGACGGGGACATCCCCGGGGCCATGCGGACGCCGCGGGGGGGCCGCTGCAGGGCCCAGCGCTCCCCGGGGCGGCGGGGACGTCCCCGTGTCCCCGCTAAGCCGCTTACACCGGCCCCGTGCCGGTCCCACGGGACGGGCACGACCGGCCGCGGCGGGGACGGGGGGGGAGGTGACAGCGCGGGGCCGGGAGGTGACACGGGAGGGGGGGGGAGCGGCGTGACACGGGCGGGCCGAGCCCCGTTGCCATGGGCACGGCGAGGGGACACCCGGGGGGCTGCGGGCGCCCCGTCGCCATGGGGACCGAGCGGTGACACGGGAGA